>WFKH01010211.1:58846992-58868505 GCA_016163765.1 Magallana hongkongensis | reverse complement strand
CCAGTGACAGTCAGTTTGTAGATCCCAGTGACAGTCAGTTTGTAGATCACAGTGACAGTCAGTTTGTAGATCCCAGTGACAGTCAGTTTGTGAATGTTTCAATAGAATACATGTAAATGTCTGGTTTACCAGTTTCACGGAAACAGATAAAATAGTCCCTATCTACTCTTTCTTTACTCAGTCCACGACCCAATATTAACATGGTATAAAACACATGTACAAATAAAGAACTGTCACTGTTTATTTAGAACCCAGCACCAACTTTTGACGGTCTTCATTCGTATTTTCAAGAAACTAAAAACATTAACCTAGTCTGAGACTATTAACACCTTAAATGTCTTCAGCAATAAAATCTTTCACTAAACAAAGGGGTAATATATCCAGAGACAAATAACGCAAAACATATTGGGGGTATTTTCTTCATTAAAAAGATCGTGAACATTGGCTGTTTAATCTCATTTGCTGACATGGTCACCATTCTGCATTTTTTTTAATAAACAGTCATAATAATTACCACATGTTTATCAAATATGTCACAGATCAATCGATGAAAATTATTGTGTTTTACATAAATTTTTTGAAAATGTATTTTTCCAATCTACGACATTGGATTTTTGTCTTTTGTTATTTTTTTTTTCTGTACATGGTTATATTACAACAATATCATATCATTAGCACAGATCTTTAAAATTTAAATCTTTACGTATTCAGTGATCACAAGATGTGTCCAAAATGTCAATATTTACTTGAAATATTGACCTGTATTTTTCCTGATTTAAAATTTGTATTACTTTACTCCCTATAAGTCTAAATGTTGTGAGGCTTATTTCAACGGCTAAAACCATTCCTAGCTGTTCGGGAAGGAATGTACTTTTCATTGATCAGAGCATTGATTCTGATGAATGTGACATTAGACAATTGATTAAAGTCTTATCGACCGCCATTGTATGACCTCATTAATAATTATATACATAGATTGTGTCATTAAAAATTTAAAAAAAGTCAACAGTAAAGCCTAGCCTGATAACATTTCACGCATAGTCAGATTATACTACTGTGGAAATATGCTGTACCTATCTATTCACAAATAAAACATATCTTCCCAAATCGTAGAAGCGTTTTCAGTAAATCAATTAAAAAATTTATAGAACACAAACATACGTGTACACAACACAGGACAATGAGTTTAAAAAGTTTGTACAGCAATATACAAAAGTGTAAAATATATATCAGAATTTAAAGGAAGCAATGCTTATATTCCTTGTAATAGATGTTGTATTTCCTTCAAGTTTCGAAGTACTTCCGTGTTCATCGTATCATAATGGCTGGACACACGCAACATGTAGAAAAAAAACTCAACCTAAATATCGATTATGAATATGAAAAAGTCTTTAAAAATTTAACCTTGGCAAGGTTTACTCATACTTTTTTTTTCAGAGAGTATTTGTACCTAAAAGACTCTACCTACAAGAGGATATTCCCTGATTTCCATATAAAGTAAGTGCTATATGTCAATAAGTCAATAATTCCCCGTAGTTTTAGCAATGGGTGGAGGTATCAGTGATCTAAACTCGGCTTCCGGGTAGATCAGTACATGTAGGTTTGAAAATCTTTTCGCGGAAATAAAATGTGACGCTCCAACGCCGTGGAATTTAATTCAGAGTGAACGTAAGAATCCTCTGTATTCGCCTACTACATTCGCGGAAGTGAAAGTAACAGCAAGCCTTAACTAAAAGACATACAATGAAACTGGGAAAATCAGTTCCACGCATGCCCACAACTTCCACCGGATATGAATTGTTGTCGAAGTGAGATGGATTGTTGGACGTTAGAACTTTCCAAACAATGTGGCCACTCTTTGTGTTTCTCCGAAAATTTTTCACTCAGATTGATAAATATAAGTGGCCAGAGAGCACTGTACAAAGGTAAGGCGATTTGGGCACTGATACAGAGACAATGAATAAGACAATTTTGCTACCATTCCTAATTGGTATGTCAAAGATAATATAGATTCATAACAGATTAATATATGAGTGAACGTATTCATGTTATGAGACATAGGATTGTTGAATAATATATTTAAGATATTTAATCATATGATTAGAATACACAATACATACATAATATATTTATTAGAAACGATCCTCGTGTTAAAAGTTTGTTCTGTGTATTTTAAATGTACTTTAAATACCGCTTAACGACTCTGAAGAAGTTCCAGTCCACGTTTGTACACACTGTGTATTACTCTGACTGTACGAGGTTTTATGGCTTATCGAGGGATTTAATTTTGACGAGAGTTTATCATGTTCCGACAGGGTCGTGGAACTCCTTTTGATGTTACTTCTTGTCTTCCGGTTGACACGTTTTTTTTTTAAAATCGTCAATAGTTTATTGAACAAAAATACCGCTGTTTGCCGGCCCTTTAATTCCTAAAATAGAACCACTGTATAATAAATGGGTGATCTAAAAAAAGAAAAAAAGTATTGTGTACTTTGTTAACGCGGAAAAACGATTGTAATATCGCAGTTTATAATTCTCTTGTTTTTGAAATGTGGATGGTAATGATTTCAACTCAAAGCTCTATATGTATTTTTTAACACAAATATTTGTTAAGATGACCATATAAACAGATATTCGTATATTCCATGGCACTCCTTTAACTATCGTTATTTTTTGCATATCAAAATAACAACATTTTTTAACTAAATGCTCTAATACAATGAAAGTAAATTCAATGCTTTCTAATTGAAAAATCAACTTTGTTTCAGCTGTTGTAAGTTGGAATTGGGATCACATTCATTCCCTCCCACTCAGCATAGAAAAAAGAAGTACTACCCCACGATGGGAGACCCCCTGTTCCCGGGGCCCTTCTCTTACATCTGACACCCTGCCACCCATGGCCATCACAGTGGAACAAGCTCTTCGTGAAATGTCCGTAAAATCCACTCTACAGAAAGAAGCAGCGATTGTCCTAAAGAAAAACTACGTATGTTTGTTTTTTATACCTTATCTTCAGACTTTTTTTATAATTTTTGTTCTGTTTATTTTTGATGTACAAGCAAAGAGTTGTTTTCAAGGTTAATTATATTCAAGTTTACGGTTGCTTATTTATAGATACCAACCCTAGGACGCAGGATAACGAATTCTTTCTTGATTACAAACTTGGAAACAGCGGACATGGAAGGATTGAATTTGGTAGAAGAATCTGATAACATGCAGGCTGCCTGCAAAAACAACAACGTAAGTTGAACAGTAGGCTGTATAACTTAAAGAAAACAAAAATTAAGTGAAAATATTTGCATTGAAGTTCGACAAATAATTGATTTTCTGATCATTTTTTGTTTCTAGATATCGACAATTCTTCTCAATGAGTACCGACTTTTGTCTACTCTGGCGGTATTTCTGGAGAAGGTATTAGAGGATGAGGTGTACTTTGAGCACAGTGAGCTCTATGAAATCATGGTACCAGTTCAAGACAACCTTTATCAACTCATGTGTGATTTACATACTACCTTATACACTGTTCTCCATGTCACCATTGAAAATCACGTGACACGTGACGTCATGAATACTGATTTAAGAAGCTTATCAGAGGACCGATCGAGTCGCTACTACAGGGATTATGTAATCTACAGTAAAGACATTCAGTATCTCAATCATTTATCTGCAAAATTTCTAAATTTAACGACTACCTTATAACTAACTAGTACAGCGTTAAAACCTGACGTCTTAATGGAACATTTTTACCTCTTGCTCCAGTGATAATAGTGCTGTTTATTTTGATGACATTTCTTTTTTTAAAAATCCACAGAAAAAAAATTATTTCTGATTCAGAATTCAGAATGATGAAAAAAAATCCAAACACTATTTTTACCAAAATTATACGTGTTGTTTTCCTGTCTTTGAGACATAAAGAAGATTCAATGTCGATAAAAACAAACCAAATTATAGAAAAACAGTGGTGATTTTTTTTATGTGGGAAAACGATCCGTATCCGTGACTTTTTGTTCTTCAAGCCGATTTGTATTATGTGTATGATTGACAGTGTTTACAATATTCAATGAACCTGATATAATTGAGTATATTCTAAAATACTTATTAGACTCTTAGTGGTAACCTTTTTGTTTTACATGTTATATATTAATTGAATTGGTTTATTTTTGATACCTCATATTCAAAGTTGTGCAATATGCTTGATTTTTATCTTATTTTAAGATGCATCTATTTTTACTTTGCATTATATTTAAAGTGTTGTGAAAGTTTTGAACGGAAATAATGTACTTAAATAAGAAAACTTTATATGGACATCTACATGTAAAATGTCTTACAAAAAGAAATAATGAGAGTGGGAGTGTATATTTATTTTATTATGGGTTTTTTTTTTTAATTTTATATTTGTTTTATTATTTATTAACATCGTTTAGCGCTTTATGCAAAACGGAATCTGTGATATTTTTGTGCACAGTGCATTATACCTGGTATTTATTTGCAATAAAATGAAAAACTGAAACATTTATTTATTTATATTATTCATATATGCTGACATATGACAACTGAGTTTAACATGCCTAATACTGTTTTACTGTAGAATGACGTATTGGTATCAGACAAAGACAATGATGATTATTGTATTCCAGAGGTTCGGCCAAATCGATCTAATTTAACTTATTCCATTGTTTAATACATAACGATGAATTGCCAAAAACTTTATGAACAATATAAAAGGCAAGCTTTAATTCACACAATCACTTATTTGAATTATATATGAATTAACAAAAACCCTAATTGAAAAATTACAGGTAATACAAACATAAAAAGAGGTCTGTCTATTACCGTTTGAAGAGTGTAATGAATTGATTTTATTGGGCAATCAAATTTCAAAGGATTGGTGGGAAAACAACCCCGAAAACGTTGTAAAAATATAGGGCTGTACGCGTGTACAATTTCTGAGTGTAAAATCCACTAATTTAAAGGAAATGCTTCACAAATCAATGAATTTTGTGTGTGCTTCCTCCAAGATCCATAGCCGTACTTGTTTTGCTCTCTGTGTTTCCTGGTTAACGCTAGCCTTATACATTTCATTTGTGTTTGGTATTTTGATATTTTATTCAATTTTTTATGAAGGATAATAAAAGTATAAAAAGAAAAATAAATCCTTAAACCTCAAAATAACAACAATTTATCTGAGATCTCCATTTAAATAAACAAGAATGCTTTGGAAATTAAAAAAAAGAACATAACTCTTTTTTAAAATAACACTCTCGGCAGTTTATATTAAAAGTGTTCTTGTTAACACACAACTGATTAAACATCATCGTCGCCATTATGAATATTTAAATTTAATTGCTCCTTATAAATAATAAATTCCCATTTCTTGTATATTTGACACTAAACTAAATGAAGCAAAAGTCTCACAAATAACACATATAATTGTGAACCGTCTGGTAGTTAAACAATTTTAGGTTGATTTCAGTATACTTTTAGGATTTCAAATGATTAAGAAAGCATAAGAACTATATTTATTTAAAAAGAAATTCTATATATGATTATTGTAGCTATATACTATTATCAAGAAAAGAAAAATTCTGGATATATTAGCTTTAAAATTTGAATATTTTCCTTTATCTTTGTGCATAGATTTCCTTGTAAAGAGACTGATATAGTCTAAAAACGACCTGACCATCCGGCCTTCTTAACATAATTTGGTTGTTTTATCTTTAGACCAATTAATATTGTTTCTTACGTAATAGAAATACAACGATGGATATGAATTCTATTTAGAACACATGGCTTTAGGCAGTAGGTGTCATCCGTCACAACATAAACCCGACATTTACAAAATACAGCGCGGAAGTGTGAAGTTAAACAAGGAAACAGAACGAACGTACATGATGTGTTGTATACCCCACCCCTCCCCTCCGTGTCCACTTTTATTCAGTTAAGCCTTAGTCACAACTGGTCGTACGTGCTTCTACGGGTGGTCTACGGGCGGATTTTAATAAAAATCTTGCGAGACACGCAAGTGCATCT
The DNA here is from genome assembly GCA_016163765.1 of Magallana hongkongensis. Classification (NCBI taxonomy): domain Eukaryota; kingdom Metazoa; phylum Mollusca; class Bivalvia; order Ostreida; family Ostreidae; genus Magallana; species Magallana hongkongensis. The sequence goes on along the minus strand of WFKH01010211.1, from coordinate 58,862,475 downwards.
TACGATTTTGGAAGGACGTACGCTGCCCGTAAGCACGCACGGTGGCTGTTGGACATACACAACAATCACCACGGTTTCCTTGCGAGATCTGAAATCGTACGTTGCGCTTGCGCTTCACTCAAGGAACCCGTAAAATAACCATACGATTTGACTTGCACGAATGACGTAAGGGGATCTCACTTGTCCCTTGCGTTACAAGTACGTTAACTGCAAGTCGCCTGTGCTCACCATCAACATAAAAATTAAGCGTACGATACACGTAGGTCATACCTACTTCATGCGTACACCAACTGCTCGTGGTGCGTGCGAATCGCCCATAAAAAAGATAGATATAAAAAATGTTTATTAAAAAAATCCCCATGAGGATAAGAGAATCAACAGTTTTACCATTCATCAAAATCCAATCAAAGCTTCTATTAATCCCCCTCTAAAAACAAAAGCCAAACAAACAAATACGTTCTTTTTGAAAAAACTGAAAGAGATGGAAGGTCTAAGAAGAAAAACAGGACAAGAATGAACTAGATATTGAAGTAGATTGTAGAGAAAAGGCAAAAGATTTCCCAATCCTTTCGACTTGCAAGCGTGCTAAGAAAGAATAATATACATTTTCGGAGTAAGGAGAAGACAAATGATATTAACGCACAGAACGATATTTTTAACTAGAACCATCTTCACAAAACTCCAACACATCCTACTTGAGGAAGTTCTTGAAGGACTTGGCGCAAAAACTGGGCACACAGTTATTAATGAAACTTTCAGATAACTATAATGCTAGTAATTTTCGTGAGCATGATAATTATGTTTGTTAACAGATACTTTCTATGTTTTAAAAATATTGAATATCATCTCTTATGACTATTAAAACTTTTTCAAAATTGTTTTCATAATGACATTAAAATCCGAATACCAGAACATTATTTGTAGGCTTTGTTTTTTAAAATGATTGAAGTGTAAAGGTGTCACTCTTTTACGTCGGTACGATTGACTTGCAAGTGACCTACGACGTAAATGTTATAACTGTCGTTTGCAAGACAAACGTAAGTTTGTCGCACGATAATCGTAAGACACAAGTACGGTTCCTACGGGCATCGCACGTTGCAAGTGATAGCCCGTCTCCAAACAAAATTGTACGTGACACCTACGACTGACACGTCAAACGTCCGTTTGTCTTACGTTGCACTTTCAATCACTTCAACACGATTTTTCATGCTACTATCAGCCACGGGAGCTACGACTGGCAAATCGGTTAGCACACGCTCGATCACAAAACACGTACGGCCAGTTGTGACTGAGGCTATATTTCTTCTGCAACCAATATTGAGATACAGGCTGCTTGAGAATGGTTTCTAGCTCAACTACATGTCACAGATACTACACATTGCAGAAACATCAAAAACTATCGTGTTTTCTTGTTGCATCGGGGTTTTGAATTAAATTTAAAATTTATATAAGCCAAAATCATGATCAAACGCAAGTTTTCACAAATTTACATTTTGAAAACCAAATAAAGTTGACGCTATATCATTTAATATATTTTCCAGTATATTGTAGCAGTGGGCTTGGTCTTAACTTTGAAGAAGATGGTAAAACAAAATACTTTGAAAACCTTTTAATGTAATAGCGAGCGCAGCGAGCTCTAAGAACCAGTGTGCGCGGGAAAAAGAACGAGCTAAACCTACAGATTCATCAAACAAAATTTTTTGTCTCGGTCCCATAATGCTCTCTAATATTTTCACCCGTGGTGCTATGCCAAAAATGGCTGACATTTAACTCGTAATTTACGGTGCCTTGAGGTTTGAAGACATGTTTTGAGTACCACACAAGCTTTGGTGAGACCCAAGAGATTTTTTACATGCTTCCATTCCATCGTATTGAGTTGAGATACGTAAACAAATGATTATGGAATTTAACGTATGACGTCACAGTGATCTCGCGCTATATTTCCCGCGATAAATTTAGAGGTGGATCAAACATATGTAACGCTTGCACTAGCTATTTCAGTATAGACTGCGATACCTGCCTCATTGACATATAATTTGTTTTTAATTTTTTTTTTTGATAGAGAGATTATATACATACTAGCAAGAGCCACACTTTACTGTCATATCGATCCAATTTTAAGCTAATTTTGCATGCATGTACAGTAAGTATGAGTAGGGAGGAAATAAAAAAAATAGGACATTTTGAACTAAATAAAAAAAAAATAAAGAGAAAAAATAAACAGTTAAAAAAATTATGCAGATATTGCATATAGTCAAACCATTAAATTAGAAAATGGGAAATTACACACCTACAAACAGGGACCGGGGGCACGGATAACGTATGTAATTAGAATGCAAAAATAAACGAATTTTTAAAAAAAATTATGAACAGGGAAAAAAAAGGAACAAAAAAAAAAATACTGTATTTATCGTTAACACTTTTGACCAAATTAAACAAAAATTATATTTTACAGACGGATCAATTCTCTCCAAAAGTAAAGAACGGTTTTAGGGAAGCAAGTCTATGTATTTTGTAAGAATTTATTTAAACTTAGAAATATTATATAATAATCTCTCTCTCTCTTTTTCTCTCTCTCTCAAAAATTATTTAACGCTCGTTGATAACTAAATAATGATGACGACAATGATGCAAGGTATGTGTAATTCTTGCTGCGCTCGCCACAACGGTAGCACCGTAAAACATATTACACTGCAAACAAGATATTGTCTGATCGCGCTTTTGTTTTAAGATTTTTGGGCTTGATCAATCCCTTGGGACCCGTATTTCTGACCTAATTGCCTACGGATTTTTCTGTTTTCCTGATTACGACAAAGAGCACACGGCGGGTGTGACCGGTCAGCGGAGAATCCTCACTCCTCCATGGCACCTCATCCTACCTCTAATTTTTTAGAGGTCCGTGTTTGCTCTGTTCCTGTTTTGTATTTTTCCTTTGGGCTTTTGATTTTGAACATTGTTCGTTATCACCACATGTCATGCTAATTGATGTCTGTCTTCACTCTCCGTACTTTCATCAAACCTCAGTTGTTAATTTTGATGAATTTTAAGATGGCAGCTGCCTCAGTTTGGATTTGGCTGCCATGGAAACAGTCGTATAAGGTAACAAATGCTTCGAAACAAAATCAGATACATCTCTACATTTTTAAGCATATTTAACCACTATATAAACTCAGTAGTGTCCCTTGTTTCAACAGTGGCCGGTAGGTTTTGATTGATATTTCTATTCTATTAGTTTACAAAACAATGTGTTCAGTTTGAAACACAGTATAACAACTGTTGCCATTGTAAGTTTAATTGACGTGTTTTAACACCGGTTGCATATTGGTTTTGAGTTTTATATCCGTTATAACCACCATATGAACAATTATTTAAATTCTGCCTCAAATTTTGCTCCATATTTTAAGTGTCACAACTTAATTTTTTTAGTTTTAATCTTTAAATCAAATTTCAACAACTATTAACATAATTATTTCTCATATGCTTCTTATTTCATGAACTGTTTCTATGTGGCATTTTATTTGAAATGCGTGTAAGTCCTGCATAGAAATAATTATTACAAATTGTAAATTTTTAATATGTGCTCGCGATCTGGTACTTAATCTTGACACAGAATTTTTAAACCATCTGAATTGGGTTTTTGTTCAGTTCTGCTCATTTATTTTAATGGCGGGTTTGGAGTAGTGTTCCGTTTGAAATACATTCTTCACCACAGGCTTAAGATTCATTTCAAAGGCTGCTATCATTTAAAAAAATGTTTGCTACGTAATACTTAGCTTTAAGTCGGTTATTAACTACTACAATATTTTTTTAAAAACATTGATTTCGTTCTTTCAATAGTAGTTGCAATGTATTAAATAATTCGAAACATATTTTCAACATATGTTAAAATTATCATTTCAAAAGTGATTTTTTTAAATAATGAATTCAACTCTGGTCTTTTTCGTAATGGTGTTTATAAATAGCTCCGCTATTTCGTTCATTCACCGCCTTAGTGTTACTAAATCACACTTCTCCTTCGTGTCCTCTTCCCCAAATTATATTGCAGAACAAACAGTCAAGAACTTCCGTTATCAACCTACTTAGTGAGACCCTGTACTCCAGACTGTCTACAATAAAAGATAATTGAACAATTGAAATGTCGTGGAAAAGTGTGTTTATCAAATTTGAAAAGTTTTGCTGACCTAAAAATTCAATGTGTGGCATTGGTTTCACTCTTTGATGTAAAAATTCCTTACGCTTGCATAACTTGATATATGTTAAAGGAACTGCTAAAAAATCAATTTTGTATGTATATTTAAAACTGGTTGAGAATCATTATGGAATACAAATATGATAAAAGATCAAATACTCCTTAAAAATTCATGAGTCATTATTAAATGAAGTGCAAATAGATGCTCGAATGTTTGGAGAAAACCACATTACATTCATGAATGAAATTTACCGAGGAGGAAGAAGAGGGATTGGTATCTTCCCCACGACAAACTCCTTCTGAGGAGCAACATCGACTCGACTCGAGCCTGCTGTCTCAGTATCAATCCTGTGACACTCACATCTTGTTCACTACAGAGCAGAAGGATAGGCAAAAAGGTGTACACCAACAGCTTAATATCTGGGTTCTTTCTATATATATGTTCACATTTTACCTTTAATCTACTTCCCAATCACCTACACAAACAACAAATTTATTGGGGTTGGTGGGCTTTGCATAAAGGTTTTTGCAACTATTCCTTTCGGAATCGCTTTTTACTTATTGCAAAGATGTATTAGATATTCATACAATATACATTTACATGATCTCGTTTGCTTAAATACGTAAACAGATAAACTCAAAAGCCTGTTCATGGGTCCATATACTGTGTATAAGGGATATTAAAGTTTGATTTTAAAAAAAAAAATAGAACACAAAAGCCTCTTAATTTTAAACACTGGTGTAATAAACAGGGTATCCATGAATTATCAATCGGTCTATTGATCATCGGTCTACTGGTCATCGGTTTGCAAATTGAATTGAAATAAAACAGTGATGTGTTAACAGATGCATTCTCATTATGTTACTTAGGATTTTGCACACAAGAGAATCTACCGGACAGGTTTTGTTTAATTAATTTATCGCAATGTTTTTGAATTTGTAAATGTGATTGTCGTAAATTATAATGCACTTGCTTTACATGTATCATTCTATGATTGTTAATCAAATGAAACCCCCTTTAAACGTTTGAATTAACAATTCCAATATCTGAAATTAAGAAGTGATCCCAACTCTAAAATCACAAAGAGATCTCAATATCTAAAACCACAAAGAGATCTCGACATCTAAAATAACAAAGATATCTCAACATCTAAAATCAAAAAGAAATCTCGACATCTAAAATCTCATAGAGGTTTCGACATTTAAAACCAGAAAAAGATCTTGACGTCTAAAAATCACAAAGGGATCTTAAATCAGATAGATCTCGACATTTAAAATCTTGACATCTAAAACCACAAAGAGATCTCGACATCTTATAATCACAAAGAGATCTAAAATCACAGATCTCGACATCTAAAGGCACAAAGAGATCTCGACATTTAAAACCGCAAATAGATCTAGACATCTAAAATAACAAATTCTAAAGATATCTCAACATCTAAAAACACAAAGAGAGCTCAACATCTAAAATAACAAAGATATCTCAACATCTAAAATCACAAAGAGATCTCGACGTCTAAAACCACAAAGAGATCTAGACATCTAAAATCATGTAGAAAACTCGACATTTAAAATCACGTAGAAATTTTGACATCTGAAATCCCAAAAAGATCTCGACATCTAAAATCACTAAGAGATATCGACATTTAAAGTCGCATAGAGATCCCAACCTCTAAAATAACAAAGTGCTCTCGACATCTTAAATCACAAAAAGATCTAATATCACACAGATTTTTTCATCTAAATCACATAAAGATCTATGCATCTTAAAGTTTGACAAGACAACGACAATGGAAATTACCTAGATCCTTTGAAATTTAAAAAACGTATATGTTTTGACATCCAAAATCAGTTTGTGACCTCAAGTACAAAATCAGAAAACCCGTCACTGGAGAATCAGGTAGAGATATCGACATCTTAAATAAGGTAAACATCGTCAGTGTGTTAAATTATTTAAAAAAATATATGAGAGTTTGAATTCTCACTTTGGCGGACACAGAAATTTTCGTTTTACGTTTAGAAGTCGAGACAATAATTTGTGATGCGTGGGGACACCAAAAAAGAATTGGAGCCAGGGATCACGCGGTCTATATCACGAACTTGTGACGTAAACAAATGTGCAGAGGAATTGAAATTGTGACGTCACGTTGTTTTCCCTCCACCGCAATCCTGGCGCAATTCCTTCATACCACTCTAATATTGATGGTTAACTTCAAAATAAAACTGAAACTCATATATATTGATAGATTTTATTATTCATTAATTATGTATAATTTAACTTTCAGTTCATAGGAAAATTTACTATCATACATCCATAGTAGTGAATCGATAGCGAGGTTGGAATATCGCATTCTGAGGGAGTTTTGGGGGTGTCCATTCCTTGAAATCTACATTATTTTCTCACACTCACACAAATCCTTGGCCATATATATGATGCCACAACTGCATTGAAGGTACAGTATCAATAGTTGTTCAATAACGGTATACGAACAAATATATTAAGAAGAAATGAAAATATTTGAAATCACATTTTGTGGAACATGTAAGCTAAACTGTAAATCTGTAACTGTTGAGACATAAAATCTGAAAATATTTCTAAAAATGTTTTAAAAATTGTTTATGATTGTTCTTTACATCCAATAGAATATTGGCACACATAATCAGACAGTGAAAGTTTGTCGGAGTTTAACCTTACACCATTTACTTTATTACAGGGATCCTGTGTGTCTGCTTGGGCCAGACTTTCGGCGCCCCGGCCAGCTGGGATTCGCCCTGTGGATCCCCTCTTTCTATCAGCCTTATATATGAATCGCTGATAGAGAACGCGGATAGTTTAACCAGAACCGCGACTAAACTTAAAACCATCTACGTGAGTATTGGAGCATTTTCTAAGAATGGAGCGATTCGAAGCAATGGTACTCCTACCAACCGGTGTATTATATTATAAACAAAAATCTGATAAAATATTGGGTTTGGATATTTCTTAATGCTACGGATAAAATTAAGTTGAAATTGATTTAACTAACACTGTTAAGACAACAAGCGCTGTCTGTTTGTAGACCCCTCCGCAAGGCAACCGTGTGACAGGAGACGAACGGATTCAGTCACTCCAATCCGACGATATCCCTGGTCTCAATCTACCTCAAAACATCACAAATGTAAGTAAGCTCTCTCTCTCTCTCTCTCTCTCTCTCTCTCTCTCTGTGTGTGTGTGTGTGTGTGTGTGTGTGTGTGTGTGTGTGTGTGTGTAAACTACTATTAATGCATACAATAATTCTTCATAATTCTATAATTCTAACAACTCATTTTTGGTTGTTTTTCTTTTCTTTCAGAAAACTCAAGACTTTCCACGGGACTATGAGAACCTCTCCCGTCTGGGGATGTACCTTTACCACGTCTTACAAGATGAAAACAATCCTGTCTACGGTCAAACCGGTGAACACGCCGAACCGATGAGGTACATGATAGGAAAGATTACCGCCATTTTAAGCGACCTACGTAAAGCCATGAAGACCGTTGTTAACTCAGGCACAGTTCCGTCCACTGCTGAAGACGTTATGCCGGAGAAATTTAAATCAATAGAGAACACAGCCTACAGGTTCATGCGTGATTACACCATTTTTCATAAAGCTGAAAATTTTGGAAAAGTTTTATACCAACAATATAGGAAACTTTGTGAAACCAACAGAACTTGATATGGATTTTTTGATAATTAAATGACACTCGCAGAAAAAACGCATTTCAATGAAAGTAAAATATGAACTGTTTGTGACCAGCAAGAAGATACAGATGCCAAAAATCACTTTTTTGCTGGAGGTTTTCAGATTTTTAAATTATTGAACGACTTTATTTTCAAATTGAACCGATTATGTTGATATTAGCTAACAATCATCAACCCCCTTTTAATGTAAGCGTTTGTTTTCGTTGCTCATGTAAGAAAAACAGATTCATTTTCTTTATCAGGGACTTACGAAGAGAAGATTGATTGGGTATTTTAATACAGATGTATGATATATATCTATATACGTATATTTTTTTAATAAATATATTTTCAGAACAAACTATTTAGTTGATTGATTTTACGGTGTCCAGGGCTTTCTACCAAAAAAACTTGATGACGAATTGTATTGATGTCAGATGGTCATTTATTACACCATAGACACACAGGATCGTTCATTATGACAGTAAACTCTTTGTGCTTAGCAAGAGTAATGATGTAGGTATCAATAAAAAAGACAGACTTACAACTCAACGTTTACTTTGGATCACGTGTTATGTCGACGGCCATGACCCGCTCCCCATCATATACATGAAAAAGGTTTGGAGAAACTTCCACTGCCTCGCTAAGATCTCCATTTTACTGGAAACATCCATTACTTTATAAAATCGAATATGTACATACCTTACAGTGTAAACTACGTACGCTCAACGAATCCAGAATTATTACATTCTGTTTCCTAAGAACGGGCCGCATAGAAAAAGACGGATGGCCGTAATAAGTCCTTCGGACGTAACTAGTATCCTCTGAAACGGTTTTGATGTTTATGGCAATTACAAGGCCGACAGTTAATCCAAAATTTAGAAAACAGACAATTTATCCAAGAATTGAAGAATATACGCCGAGTGTACGCTGTTGGGGAGTTACCACTAACACGCGCAAACTCTTGATATTCAACTAAACTTTGGGCAATACAAACAAAAAAAAAAGAAGAAAAGAAGCGGTTATATATATATATATATATATTAAGCAAAAATGTTCAAATCGATCACTTCATCTTCTCTAAGGCTGCCCAAAGTTAAATCTACGTTTAACGTCACCTTCAGAATACCAAACCTACGATGGAGGGCAATAAAACTAAAACAAACAAAATTTTCTAACAAGTTATTTGTATTCATTTATATTAAAAAAAATACAGTGAGTATTCAAGCTACATGTAGACTAGCTGTTTAATGACCTTTGTAGCACCGCAAAATGTAAAAATAACGTAAAAAGTAATAAACTCCTTTATTACATTTTGCGTTGTTACATTTTATGTTGATCTCGACGCACAATGTAATAACGCACAATGTAAAAAGATAGAAAAGTGGATTTAATATAGCTTTATATGTAAATATAATAACCCGAAAAAGTTAATGTTGACCACAGATGCATGAAAAATACCTACAATAGAAGTTACTCGTGGGACCTATATACAATCATGTACATGTATTTTACAGTCATTGTGATTATTTAATTCTAAATGGTATTGAGAGCTGAGAGAGAATTACCATTGCAAGCAGTTAAAATGTGGAACGTTTCATATCTTATTGAATTTATTCCTTTAAAAATATGTTTACTGTCACTGAGCTTTTACTGACATGTTCACAGATTTAATCTTATTATTGACCAGATCATCATGATATTTTCACAAAGGCCAAACATTCTGGTGTTGTGTTTGTTACATCGTAATTTTGATTGGTATGCCACCAAATTATCTTTTGTAGGTCATTTTTTGCAACGAGTGGTCGTTATCAAATGATGACCTTAATTTAGAATTCCAAAATTCCAGATTTATAAAATTGATAAATTACACTAAAGAGTACTAAATAAATGCTGATTGGGAATGACGTTAATCTTGACGCAAAATGTAATAACGTACACATGTAACATGTAATAATGCGAGTTTATTACATTTTGCGTTGTTATTACATTTCGCGTTGCTACAGACCTTTCCTGACTGTTTTAAAGACAATTCCATTATTTGTAATTTCCAAGTATTTTAATGTTTTAATTTTAATTTCATAATGTGCCCTCATATTTTTTTATATTTCTACAGATTGCAGTATTTTAGAACCATTTTAACAAGACCTTGGACTTTCAGTAGGGCGTAGCTATCTATTCCTTGCGTCAAAACAAGTGAAATATGACGCGGTTTCAAGCGAAATATGCACCGATTGCGTAGTTTTAGCTCAAAAGCCAGACAAATCTTGTTGATTTCAAAGAGCCATGGCTGTGTGGCCAACGATGAAATAGACAGGCCTACGTCACATTGCTGTTTGACACATCTACCCAAAGTCCAAGCTCTTGTTAAAATGGTTCTAGTTGCAAAAAGTTGAATCAAACTGGAAAACATAAAATTTAAAATAGGGGTTGCTTTTTATTTCTGATCAAGATTTGTCCGTGGTCTGTCGTCGTCGTCGTCGGCGTCAGCGTAAACTTTTCACATTTTCATCTTCTTCTCCAGAACCACTGGGCCGATTTCAACTAAACTTGACACAAACCATCACTGGGTGAAGGGGATTCAGGTTTGTTCAAATTAAGGGTCGAATCCTCTTTAAAGGGGGATAATTTAAAATTATTAAAAATTTGTTGGTATTTTTTTAAAAATCTTCTCAAAAACTGTTAAGCCAGAAAAGCTTAAATTTGTATGGAAGCATCCTCAGGTAGTGTAGATTTAAGTTTGTTCAAATCATGATCCCCGGGGGTAGGGTGGGGCCGCAATGGTGGGATGAATTTTTCCATATGAATATATAGAGAAAATCTTTAAAAATCTTCTTTTCAAAACCTATTATGCCAGAAAAGCTCAAATTTGTGTGGAAGCATCATCAAGTAGTGTAGGTTTAAATTTGTTCAAATCATGGTCCCCGGGGGTAGTGTGGGGCCACAATGGGGGGATCAAGTTTTACATAGGAATATATAGAGAAAATCTTTAAAAATCTTCTTCTCAAAAACTATTTAGCCAGAAAAACTTAAACTTGTGTGGAAGCATCCTCAGGTTGTGTAGATTCAAGTTTGTTCAAATCATGGACCCCGGGGGTAGGATGGGGCCACAACGGTAGGATGAATTTTTCCATAGGAATATATAGAGAAAATCTTTAAAAATCTTCTTCTCAAAACCTATTAGGTCAGAAAAGTGGGGCCACAAGGAGGGGGGGGGGGGGTATATAGGAATAGATAAAAATCTTCTTACAAATACTAAAACAACAAAAGGGGCTTGGTATTTACCATAAATATATGCGGATAAAAATCGGCAGATTTTTTAACTTTATGGGCAAGATCTACTGTACTTAGTTGTCACGATATTTTGATTGTGATACTGTAATGCTGATTTGATCAGCGTTATGGCTATTGTTGCTCAGGTGGGCGATGTGGCCAGTGGGTCTCTTTTATTATTTTAAATGACGATTTCTCCTTAACCTGTGCGAGGGGGTCACGTTAAATACAGAATTAACTTTGGGCAGCCTAATTTAAAGAATGAATAGGTTTATCATTTTACATATAATATTATAATAATGTCATTTCTATTCAATAACAACGATGGAGAGGCAATTATAAAGACGGTGAAGCACACTAACATTATTGTTGTCCTGTGGAAAAAGTTGATTTAATATATATTTCATAGTATTGGAATCATTAGTCTGATTGAAGTACTAGTAAATGTTGATTTTTTTTTTTCATTATGAAAGTTTAAGTTTAGTACAGAATTGTCATAAAAGACGGTTTTTGCTGCAAAATAAATATCTAAAAAAAAGCACAGCTCATTTTCTTTTAACATTCACTATCCATTACTGCCATTTAGATTTTTTCTAGAATTGTTTGACCTAAACCAAAAGGACTAGACATTCTTTTGCCGAAAATATATGAGATTTAAATGGGTTATTTTAATTTGTATTCATATAAAAAAAATATAGTTAATTTTGTTTTTATTTCACCGGTAATTGTCATAACTATTTCTTTTTTGTCCAATTTCTGAACTTTGAATTGAGAAGCATTTGATTTTAATTTCGTAATATTTATGAAAATTTCATCTTTGTGTTCTGAATAGCTTGAGTGGTTTTCCAATCAATTTTTTAAAACCAAGACATGTACATGTAATTCCCTTGGTTCCAAAAACAAGAAATATGGCCGTCGCTGTTGCTGCGGAATGAACGCGTTAATATACTCCGAGGTAATTGGTTATCTACAAATATAGGTCAGTGGTTGTAGAGTTGTACAAGACTATTAACGTATCTCTATAGTATCTCAAACAGGAAGAACTTACCTGTATATTTACTTCCTCATTCCATTTAAATGTCTCTGAAATTTTTATCTCAATTCAAAGCGGCGATTTATGATTTGGTTAAGAAAAGAAGAGATTTTCTATACATTTGCTACCTCGTATCCAATGATATTTTACGGAAGAATATACAGGTAAACAACTTTACACAAGCTAACCGATTATAACAACTCATTTTCGCAGTTGTGGTATTTTGTTGTGAATATGATTTACTGCAAGATGTACATATGTATGTTGGACTTGTCCTGTTTATGTTCCGTTTGAATTTGTTTCTGCCAAAAGAATCCACAAATTCGTTTTCATCACTGATGAAAGCAGAATGTGACATAATGCTGACAGCTAAAGGTGACAACGTTACTACCGAGTATAGGTGTCAAGTGGTTGGCAAGGTAACTCTCGGCCAAGCTATTTCTGGATCAAGTGCAACAGGAAGGGTGGAAGATATGATTGAATATTGATCCTGGTGACCCAGAAAACAATACATATGTAGGTAAGAGTAGGTATCTGTAATTGATATGGATGTATCCTATTTTGAAGGTAAGATGCATGCACTCTGTAATACTCAGTTGCATTACTGTTGCATCAATAATACTCAGTATTTTGCAAAGTTTGTATTTAAGCACTTTCTGAGTGTAGAGTACTACTACACTTCCGGAATGTTTTTATGTACAAGTAATGTTACTAATAGGTCATATTTTTCCTGATTAATCTAATTTAAAAAAATAAATAAATAAAATTTCTGTGAAATTAACCTGCATGATAAAAAAAACCATGAAAATGATTTGGATTACGAGTAAAAGGAATAATTTGATGAAAAACTAATACGATTATAATGAAAGAAGTTACCAAATATATTATAAAGGGTTTGCTCATTGGCAAACAATGAATCTGGTTCATAAACTTCACGTATTACTTCACGTATTACTTCACGTATTATATAATTACTTCACGTATTATATAATTACTTCATATATATGTATGTCCACATATCTTCATTATTTTTTCTAGGTTTTTTTCCATCCATAAATTTGAAGTTATATACACTAGTAATGATTTACGTATATAATAAGTTCCTAGTTAACATGTAACTGGGGATGCGATCTTTCTGGGCCGATTCCTATCTTAGAACATTGACCATCCATGTTGCACTGATGTGATTCCTCCTCCTTTGTGTGTGAATACATAAGAATTACTTATATTTCAATCTGACCCTACTTAAATTAAGTGCATGGTGTAACCGGGGACGGATTGCAGATGAACAGATAATTTCTTAGGTGGCTGTGTGATGTTTTTACATCAAAAACTCGATTTGATGTCCATGCTGCAAAAAAAGGGGTCATTTTTAATTTATTTATTCTTTATTGATTATAAAAAAGACCATTTTATCATGCAGTCGGTATCCGTCAATAAAATCGTATATTTTACTCTGTGTAGATATTCTTGTCAGTATATATGTTAATTCTAGTGGAGCTAGCGTTCTAATTCGATAGTCATGAATGAATTCGCATAAATTGTCCAGTAACTAGATGCACTTCGGTGAACTAATTAAGCCCCACTCTATGCGTATGCCGCTAATTAAGCCCCAATCTATGCGTATGCCGCTTTCAGTGAGGGGTGTCTGTTTCTTTCCTCCTTATTGCGTAACAAGATTGATAAGTCGCTGACACGTTTCCATAGTTTTCAATACCATACCTCTTAAGTATCAGGGCTTTGGGTTTTTTGTTTCGTATATTAACACTCCTGGTGACCTTCTTGTCAATTTTGAGCGGGTGTTTAAATCTGAGAGGGTGGCTGGGGTGGGGAAACATGAATTGAACATATTTTATTGACCAAATATGTCAAAAGGATTAGACACAAGTTCTAATAACTTAGATGGTCCTCTCCTTAATACATTACATGATATATTACACTTACTGCCGTACAAATAAACATTCCTAGCAATTATAGAACAAGTGACAGAAATAAAAGACTTATTATAAATGTCTGTAATATTATGTATGAGTAGAAGTTGACTTATAGGGAGAAATGCAAATACATTAATATTCAACAATATCATATTGACACAAAAATAGTGGGGGAGGGGGGGGGGGTAGATGAACACCTATTTTCTCTTTTTTTTTTTTTTTTTTTTTTTTTGGGGGGGGGGGTTACATGTACACCCATTTTTATATTTTTTGGGGGGGGGGGGGGGGCGGGGGAGCCAAACCTAAACGCGTTAAGTTTGAACTGGTGTTTTAAGGGGAGGGGGATAAAATTCTAAGTTCCTTCAAATGTTCGGGCTGTATTCCTTAATTATTCATCATAATGAATTACATTATGATGAGAATAAATTAACACATATTAACATAAATGTGTTTTACTTGTCTGAAATATAGATAAGATAATTCATTTGTTTTCAAAAACATTAATTAATTCCAATTTTATATTTCTGCCTGCAAGCTCTTTGTTTACATTAAAGTGAAAAAGGAAGCAACTTCATTGATAAAGCAATAGTGTGAATGTGTAGGCAGTACATACTCGTATATCGTGCTCATTTATTTATTTATTGATTTATTTATTTATTTATTTATTATTTATTTATTTATTTATTTATCCTTTTGTTTATTTTTTTCTTCCAAAACTATATTTCCATTATCAAACTAATTATAATTTTTACATTTCAAAAATATCAAAATGACTCAGGTGTTGAAAATACGTTTGGTATAAAGGTAAATCTATATTGTTAAAAAAGCACCAATGCAGTAAAATTAGTAACGGAACTCATTAACATTGTTTTTCCTTATTTACTATTTTAAAATAATTTCTAACAGTAACCAGTTATTTACTTTTGATTACTCTAATAACATATTTAATGAAACTTGATCCTTTTGTAAAGCAAACAACACACGCCAAAAAGTCCATAATTCGTACTTTATGATAATTCTAATGACAGATAAGTATATCAATTGAAATTGAAATAAAAACCACAAAATTCAGTGTGAATGGTTTCAAAATATAAAATACAGAGGATGATTACCTTCGAGTATACATCCCTCATTTCTCCAATCATTGTATCAACATACGTTACATGCTTGTTATATGATGGGATTATGTCAGAATTATTGTGAAACTAAAGAGAAATCGTGACTGTGAATTAAAAGAAAATGTATACATAAATCACGAACACTTCTTTTAGCAAAAAATAAATAAATAAATAAATAAATAAATAAATAAATAAATAAATAAATAAATAAATAAATAAATAAATAAATAAATAAA
>WFKH01010211.1:58803330-58832112 GCA_016163765.1 Magallana hongkongensis | reverse complement strand
CGGCTATACTAACCCTAACCCTAACAAAAGTACCCGGCTATACTAACCCTAACCCTAACAAAAGTACTCGGCTATACTAACCCTCACACTAACACTTGTTTCCGAAGCTTCGCGGACTAGGTATAGCAGTGGCGGATCCAGACGGGGGAGGGGGTGGGGTTACGCGGTTGCACCCCCCCCCCCCTTTTTGAAAATGAAAAAAAATGAGAAGAAAAGAGAGAGGAAGGAGGGAGAGAAAAAGTGTGAATTAACATCGGCCAAAATATACAGTATAGGAGAAGGTTTCGGCAGTGTTAGTACGTGTACTTATGAGTCAAATGATTTGAAATGTCAAATGCCAATTTTCGGAAATTTTTATGAATGGTTGCAATTGATCCACGAAATTAAATGTTTAATGATGTGCAATATCCAATAACAATTGCACTGATAGGATCACTGGCCTTGAATTTACGTAGTGCTAGAAACTCTGAAATTTCAGGGTTTGGTCGAAATAACTGGTACTTTTATATACAATAAATGATTGTTTCAACCTTGTTTAGCTTAATGGAATATATTTAAAAAAGAACCCAAGGCATTCTTAGCTAACTTGATAAACAGTTTCTCGATTAGAATTTTTTTTCTTTTCTCATAAGCTTACGTAGTTTGACAATTTACACATAAAAACAACTCGGGAGATTTGAATTATCCAAATATGACATAAACTGCATCGTTTAGTAACTGCCTTTTCCTTTTTGTGTGTATGCAGCAAATATACTTCTTATCTGGTACATTGGGCTATGCCAGAAACAAAAAAGATTGATATATATATTGATTTCTGAAACCAATGCATAACATATTTCAACTGGCCTCAATTGCATGTGCTTATAAACAAACATGGTGTGAAAAAAGGATACGTTAGTTATGTTTATCAAAAACAATATGATCTTTTAGAACATCAGTGCAAGAAAAAAAACCCACACCCTAATGCTTATTTCTTAGTTGATAATAATTTAATGTTTTTTGATGTAACTTTTTTATTAATAATGCAGTGAGTTATTTGACTAGAATTTGAAAAGAGGGTTTATGTTGACACACTAACAGATTCTTTAACATACCATTGGAGAAATTATTGTTTGGCCAGCTCGTTTTTTCAATATCACTGTACTTAATTTACAAGAAAGCGTATTTCTTTTTCCGTTCTTATACGTTTACTCCAAGTTGCTGAATGTCATGTTTTGGAAGGAAAGATGATTGGTAGGGAACCTTCTTCCTGTAATCAAATATAAAATGATGTACTGGAAATTGACCTGTATCATTGGTTAACCTCCACCCACACCCCCGTTCTCAAAGACGGTAAATGAGAATCACTAGTGTTAACAAATCATCACACAATCGACAGTTTAGAAATTCAATTCCAGAATTTGTGATTTATGTATGCATATTTTTTCAAAGTGCATTAAGTGTCTCGATAATAAAAAATATTGATGTACCTTCTTAACGCACTTTGAAAAAATTTCAAAGTGCGTTGATTTGGTCCAAAATTTAACGCACTTTGAAAAAAATTTTCAAAGTGCGTAATTTTTTCAAAGTGCGTTGCCACATAGGTGCTTGCCATGCCCCCATAGCTAGTGATGTTCGTATTCAAGAAGTCGGCTTTCTTTTAAGATTTTTATGCAAGAATTGTATTTTGTTGTAGAAAAAAATAGTTTCTCAATGTTTAAACTATCCAATCCTTCTATTTTTAAGAACTATAGTTCTATTTTTCCAAAGGTACAGTACTATAAGTACAACTATTCTGCATATTATAGGATCATCTCCGACTCCTAGCCTCTTCCTTAAAAAGCCTAAAAATGGGATTTAAATTTCTTCAATGTTATGTATAGTCTAGTACTTCGTACATCCAGGGTTTGGACTTAAAAAAATCAATCAAAGAATAGAGATCGTCTTTAGGTGGTATCAGACACATTGCGATTTCAATGTCGATTAGAGAACATCATATTACTGTTTTAAAATGTTATTATTGTGCATTTTTTTTTTACTATTTTAAAAATAAAAATTGTAAAAATTCATATACGGTTTAGATATACAAAGTTGTCAAAGTATCAAACTTTCCAACGTTAACGTTGTTAGAAAACAAGATTTTTCTACCAGAAACCCGTAATTAGTTGCAATTCTTCTTTAGATATTTTTTTCTCAAAATAATTCAAAATCATTAAACATATATTAATGGGATTGCCAGTATTGCGGTTAATTTCACGGATTCGTTTTACTCTTTAAAATCTCAAAAACTTTAGAAGCTTCTGAAGGTTTAGCCCCCTCGACCCCCTGATCATACTTGGGGTCTCTAAGCGACCGCCTCTAATCCCCCTCTCTCTTAAAAAAATTCTTGGAAGCCTACATATACTTCTCTCATCACAAACCACGCCCATTATGTACAATACTCTCCCACCCTCGTAAACTCAAGACCGTGGTTTGAGACAATGATGTACTTCATTCCAGCAAATTTTCCCTCAACCCCCTCCCCCTTTTTTAAAAAAAAATCTGGATCCGCGCGTCTATAGATTGAGTGAACGATTATTAATCTCAAAACCGATACTCCTAATATTTAGCATACTATTTCATACTACTAAAATAAGAACATTTGCCTATTTGACCGCGTGCTATAATATATAAAAATGATGTATTTCCTGTGCGCAATTAAAGATATCGCCTTCTTAAGGAGTGTAAAGATGTAAGCACCTTTGTATTCATCCGCGGCCAGTGACGTAATAGAGGGATTAGTCACACAAAGTGCGCGGACTATGTAAGTTACTAATAGCTCATAACTGATCATTTCACATCATAATGCACCACTGCATTCCAATACATACTCGCTGTAATGATTACAGCACCACTGCATTCCAATACATACTCGCTGTAATGATTACATTTAAATATTGATAAATATATGTTTGTAGTAGCAAAAGGTAATTCATTGCCCATCTTTTTTATCTGTTGTTTTTTATGGATCATATGGTTTAAAAAAAATTATTTTATTCATAAAAAGTCATCATAGAAGGTATTAATTACAAAATGAACACCTCGCCATCAAATAAGAAACAAAAACCTCGATCGCTATATTATATAAACCCATAACCACTCTCGTAAAGATGAGTTGGAGTTTCTGTGAACACGACACAGTGTCGGTGGAGTGGGATTTTGTGGATGACTGATGCGATGAAGACGATCAACTAGAGAGTGACACGACTTTGGGGTCCGAGTGATCGACGCTGATTGGCAGGACCCAAAATTGAGAGGGGCGATCCCCGGGACACCCATCCGGCCCCCCAGCTCGCTGTCAGCCATTAGCCCGGTGCATTAAGATGTATGTCCACAATCTCATCAATAATTAAGACCCTATTTCAGATAGCAGTGACAAATTCGCTGTTGTCTTTGACGGTGGAATTGTCTTTGATGCCGAGAGAGCGGGGAGCCGGACAAATTGTTAGCTAATCTGTCAGGAGCTGTAATTTAACAATGGAAATAGCATCAGTTCTATTGCCGCTTGCAGCAATAATAATTGACCGCTTAGAACAATAATTGACTATTCCCTTGTCAGCAACGTAAATATCTATTGAACTAAGACGTATTAACCAAGAAATGTTATAGTCTTCAATCTGGAAATTTAATTCCTATTGTCGATTCGATAGGACACTTGCTTCCCATAAAAGCTTTTGGGTTTTTTTCGATTTCGTCAGTCAAATCATTTATTGTTGCAACATTATTTCACATACACTGTAGGAGTAAAAATATTTACAGTAGGAGTGTTACAAAGTAATTACTGAAATCATCCGCCAAAAATCAACGTTTTAATTTCATATATGATTAAATCATTTAATTTTGATTGTAACACGCTTTCTGATCGGCTGAAAAAAAAAACTGTTTTATATCGTATAAAGAATGTTGCCTACGTCACAATAATACTATCGTCAAAAACGTATCAATCAGCTTGTCGTTACGTTTGCATTTTTAACAATTTATATTAATTGTCATTTTAGAGGTCAAATGACCGTATGTTTTTCAATTCAAATTATATTATAAGGAATGAATTCAACAAACGCTACCAAAGTTATACTCATATAAATTTGGTTTAAATAGTTTACGTTTTTTAAAGACCGCTTCGCGGTTTATAAAGCGTAACTTAAATTGTCCTACCCCAGTTTATACTCGTATAAATTGGGTAGCATTTGAATTCAATCCTTAAATCGAATGTTGAACAATTAATACTCGACAAGAACACAAAATATTAAATACATCTTTATAAAAGCTAACAATTTTAAAATTCGTTTTACGTAGACAGAAATTGGATTAGATATACCATTCCATTCTTTATTTCATTTTTTCTTCCCTTTTCGAAGGGGGGGGGTCATTTTTTTCCAAAATAAAAATATCATGTATGACTTGATTTTAATGTTATCTTTAACAAAAGAGAAAGACAGGAGAGAGATATGTATCACGTGGTTTGGAAATCGTGGATGAAATTTATGATTATTCATTATATATTTTGTGTATGTACGACAACTAGGTTCTTACATACAGTGTCATGCATAATCTTGATTTAAAAATAAACGATAAATATGTTTACAACATATTTGATTTAGTCAGACACATGAGTTCAATAAATGACCCCCATATCGAGGGATTCACTCTCCGTGGTCCTATCTGTACTGTAGTTAATATATGTACAATTATATTGATAACATATTATATATGTACAGCTGTACATCGCTGATATACATGTAATTATGTATTTACATTATACTGTGTAACCAAGATAAACATATCCTGTACACATAATAGACTGCAGAGTACAGTGTAGAGGAATGTTTGTATTTAGATAATAGATAAACATGTACGAATTATTAACAAGAACACACAAGAATTGAGCCTCATTGAGAGTTTTCGTCGATCCAGGGCTGGAGGTTTTGGAGCGCATGAAGGGAGGAGTTGCTCATACACAGGGGGTCTCTGACATCATAGATAGTCTTGTTAGCCTCGTTCTGGAGACTAAGCATCAGACGATTGGCCGCTTGTCTCTCCGCTTCACGCTCTTCTGCCGTTTGTCGTCTGTTAAAAAAAGGTTTCTTTTTTATAACATTTTATTTCAATTGATATAAGAATTTTATTAAAGAGGCAGATTTATATCCTTCCAACCAGGTTCATTATTATCATTATCATATCATATTTAATGAACTTTTCATAGTAATTCTCTAAGATGAACAATAATTCCACTAATACCCAATATCTACATCCCAGTGTACATGCGTATATACGATGTAACATAGGTACTGATATAAATTGTAGTAAAGCACTGAAAACATGTGTATACATGTGATGGGGCATAGATTTTAAAAGTGTGGTTTTCACTAGATTGAGACTGGCATTAGCCGTTTTGTGGAATCAGATATGTGTTTGATTTTCTGTGAGTTGTATACTGTATGTTATGATCTCTGATATTTCATTGTTGCAGAGAGAAGCATACAGTGTTGAAGTATTATCTATCCGAAGAACATTTTACTTTTAATTAATTACCAGTTTGCTGATATCACCGGAAACAGTTGCTACTTTTTTAGATGTCTTATACTTTCTTTCATAATTTGCTCCTAACTTCTTTTTTTTTAATAGAACCGTTTTAACAAGAGCTTGGACTTTGGATAGTACATGACAAACTCCGATTTGATGAAGGCGGGGTCTACTCATGGTTTACTGTCCAGTCATTGGCTAATAGATATGAATACATTGAACGCAATGACACTCGTCCGACTTCATCCAGGGATGTATATTTCGCTGAAACAGCGTCAATTTCACACAGCAGAGCAAATCTTGGCAAACAACTTTCCGGTTTTGACAGTCTATGAATATTAATAAGCTTCTCTTAGCGAATTAGAAGAAAGGAGGTCAATTATTTGAAAGCTTGTTTTGATGAGCAAACTAAATAGTAACATCCCACCGAAAGTCCAAGCTCTTGTTAAAACGGTTCTAATACCTCAACAAAAGAAAAATAATAAAAGAAGAGTGATTGGCAATACACCCTGTCCTAGAATGTAACCTTTTTCAAGTGAAAGAAAAAATCTACTAAGAGTCTAATTTTCATGATTTACTCAATACTTTTGAATTCTGTAAATAAGTGCAACTTAAAAACTGGAATGACTGCGTTTATAAATAACTAGAAAAATCATTCCGTCCTTCGTGAAGCTAAGTGATATTCTAATGTACATATATTTATTTTCTATATTTTATACTAATACACGTATATCTGACTATGTGTGCATGTATGTAATTGCAAGTCGATAATATGTACCTTTTGAAACATGATAACGAGTGAGATAATATTAGTTAAATGCAAAGCAGGTTACTAATAATTAGAAAATGAAACAAATTTTATGACATTGTGTCTTTCTCGCAAATAAATGTCCAAAATGGATTATAGGGAGTACCCACATTGAAGCAGAAGTCAAATTAGAGTAATGCTGTGTGTATTTAATCTTTGTACGTATAAATTTACATTTACAGTTATTCATTATCTGTGTAACTCTCTGGCAGATCATGACAAACCCGTGTATAGGCTTTATTGCTTGTTCCTATCACTGAAGCAACCATGTGTTCCGTTTTACCGAAATCCTGTCAAAAGCGCAATCATCAGCCATGAACGAACTATTTACTTGATTGGAGCTAAAGCAACTGTTCCTGTAAAATGCTCGGTCTCTCTAGTGGATATAATACAGAACTGTTTATGTTAATAACTGTGCATATTTATTCAAACACTATATGAATTCCTAAATAAAATATGAGAAATATTCAGGATTTCATCTGGCATCGACTCAAAAACAATTAGAGTTCTACAAACATTACAAAAAGTCGACGGAAGTTTGAAATATCGTTACTGGATGCTATTAGATCAGGTTTGGTGAATTATATCGTATGGTTTTTCTAAATATTACAGTGTGTTATTTTTGTCGCTGAATAAACTACAGAAAAAACACAAAAAATATAATATCGTAGCATATTTAACCTGTCAGTTATCGCCTAACTAACGATCGCTCGGTCAAGGCTTTGTTCTACTCTAAATTTCTTAGTTTTATTTTATGTCATATATAGTTCTCTTTTCATTTCAATTTGCAAAGGTTTTCACTATTGTCATGCAATTAAACTCAATGTAGGCGGGTTTTAAAAATACATGTATATTCATTTTGCTTCAAATCCATGCAATTTTTATGACATAATTTCATACATGTATGACAGACATCCAATATATACCCTTTCACCATCCTAAAATATCTAAAGAAATGCATAATTACAACTATCATTTAAATATTGACAATACGCATTCATGTTGAATTATAAACGCAATGCATATGCTGCTAACTTACGTAAGCAGATCTTTTAAAAAATCATGTCAGTAATTCAACTCTGCTGCACTGATTACCAGCCTGCCCCCAACACAAACTTATATTGCCTCCATCCCTATACTCCCCAAAAGATGAAGTAACCAATTGATACAAGGAGAAATGACAAAGTAGTTTTATGACTCTCAATTTAAGACTCGGTGTGATTTACTGCAAGTATTATACCGGAAATCAATACCAGATAGCCACGGGGCGACAGAAATAAATCCTGGAGAACGGTACAATTAGACCCACAGATTCTCTGAGCTTACATCACTTTATATGTCATATTAGTTGTTTGCTTATTTCTTAAGACATTACAAGGATTGAAACATGTTCGATGATTAAACAACAAGCAATATTTCACACTGAACATAACATTATAAACTATAGTTCCGCTATAATATTCAACGATGGGCATACAACTCACATTTGTTTTAATGTTTGCAAGGTTTTACAAAACATTCTGGAGCAATTGCGTTTATGGAGTAATGAACGCAACTGGAAAAAAGGTTGTATAGTGTATATAAAATTCGGTAGATATGCTGATATAGATATATTCGTCGGTGTACTCATTAGAGTTTGAAAAATGAGAATGCGGGTATATTGTTTATACCTTCACCCCATTTTCAAGTTAGAAAATAAAAACCAAGTCTGTTTAGAAAGATAAAGAAGAATGGCTTTTTCTAACTGAGCAAATATTCTTGAAGTGACAAAAAACCCATTAACCTATATATGATCAATGTAGATCTATTTACTTTTATAGAATGATATGCTACCCAACTTCGTAAATGTTGAATTTATTATTTAATAAAAGCCATTCAGACATCCCCAAGTAAGATAGTTACTGCCAAACCGTTTGATATATGTACACACAACACTGTACATGTACAAGGTATATCTATGTTTGTTAACTTCTCTTTACCTCCATTTCGTCCGGCGGTTCTGGAACCAGGTTTTGACCTGGGCATCGGTCATTTTGAGCGCCTTGGCCAGGGTGGATCTCTCGGCGGATGCCAGGTACTTCTGTCGGTGGAATCTCTTCTCCAGCTCCATGATCTGAAGGCGGGAGAACGATGTCCGAGGCTTCTTACGTTTGGGCGGCGTTCTGTTTTGGTAAGGATGCCCGATTCTACGTGTTACTGAAAAGATTGAAATGGTTATATGTAAATTTTAAAAGATGTTTAAAATGCTACATGTACGCGAATTAAATAACGGCACTTCTCTATACGTTGTGACTATTATAACTATTGTTTTCTCTAGCTACAATACTTTATTCTATAAAATTTAACAAATGTGATTTATTTCTTGTCTAAATTGTAACAATGACGGAAATGTAATATTTATTTATTTATTTTTTTTTTTTGTAAAGTTAAATACTGTAACTGATTTCTTCTTCACTCTAACTTCTTCCTAACACTATAACTACACTGTGCACTTTAAAAATAGAAACATATTTTTTTACACTGTCACAAATGTAACATGTATTATTCAGAGTGTAAAATTGAAACTGTGAATATGGTATATCTTCTCTACAATGTAACTGTAATTGTAACTGATATCTTCTCTACACTGTAACTATAACTGTAACTGATATCTTCTCTACACTGTAACTATAACTGTAACTGATATCTTCTCTACACTGTATGTACGTTGTATGTAAGAATTGTAACTGATTTTTGCCATACACTGTAACTATGATTGCAACTGAATTGTACTCTACATAGAAACTATTGTAATCAAATCAATCAATTAGAGAAAGATAGGAGATATTTAGAAAAGAATAAAAATATAAGTAAGAAATGTTTTGAATTAAGGAGGATTTATGGACCACCAGAAGCAGTTGTTCAAGGTGCTGTCACTCTTACACATTCCGTCACTTGTATACGTTTACAAACTCCTTATACACCAATTAATTATTAAAAAAAAATATTTCAATTAATTTTTTTTCCCTAAGAATTAGTGGTTATGCTAACAATGCTTAACTTGATTATTTAGAACATCATTTAAGTACATAATGCGGCACCAAGAAAGTAGAATACATACTATAGTATTTGGAAGGCGTTTAAATTGTTTTATCTACATGAAAATTAAATTAAACGGCAAGCGGTGCATGACTAGCTAATAAGAATTAAGTTTATAGCATTACTAAATCATTGTCAATGACGCTAACAATTGAAAGACGGAAATTCATTTTTTTTTCTCAGTTTAAAAAAACAATTTCAAATTCCATTTTTTCATTGAATCTATGATTATGTTGAAAAAGAAAAACAGAAAGAGGATACAAGTAAATAATGCTCAATCTAAAGGCATTTACAACAAAGAGACGGAATTTATAACAACAGATGCTAAGAATTTACCCTCGCATACTTACAAATATACATGTACCTAATGGTTTTCTTATATGGAATGTATTCATAAAAAAAACATTATTAAACCACAATATCATTATGGTTTTTTTTCTGTTGTTATTATTGTTTCACTATATTGTTATTTTATTTTTTTTCTCTTTGAGTAAAACTTGGTTTAAAAAGGGAGAAGACCCTCTTTTGCATTTTACAACTCTTATAATCTATTGGAAAAGATTATTTCTAGATATTTATAGTTATTGAAAAACATATAAATTTCAAAGTGTAAAACATTAAAAGGATTTTTTCACAAAAAATAGTTTATGGCATATAAATTTCTAGGCGAGTCGGATGGGTAATTTTTCTTAACTGATTCATGAAACCACGTGTTGAAACATACAAGCAATAAGATTGAAATTTGTTTACATTCAAACACTATTCTGAAAGTTCAACAAATTAGAAGGATTGCTATGGTTAATCTGTCGCCTTTCATTCCCTCATCTTCTCTTCCCCTATTCACCGCCCCTTGCCGCATGGCTTTCTACAATCGTTGAATTTAAGATACTATCTATGTAATTAAAGAGCTTTTAAAATAGACTTTGGACTTGAAAAATATTCAGAAAAAATGCCTAAAAAAATCTAGAACTATTCTTATTAAATTTTGCACCGCAAATTACCGCCTTCCAGTAGAGAATTGCAAATGGATTAATATTCTATATAACGAAAGATTTTTTTTTTAACGAACCAAAAATTGCAGACGAATTTCATTATATGTTAGAATGCAGCGCTTTGTCAAATATTAGAAAATAGTACCTGCACAGTAGGTAGTGCACAAGACCTAATGTTATCATTTTCATGAAATTATGTCAATAATAATAATATGATAATAATTAATTATGTCAGTAAGGTTAAAACGCTTCAACCACTTTGTATGTTATTGTTTATCTCAAAAATCTAAGAGTTAGTCTGTCCTCCTTAACACACTGAAACCTATATTTTATAAGTAATTTTCACTACATGCAAATATTTTGTGTTGGTTTTTTTAATTGTACTCTTCTGGCCTTATCCGTACTTAAATGATTGTTTATTCAATGTACCATATATAATGTGGTCTGCCCGAATAAATGAACTTGAACTTGAAGATTACTTTCTTTGATAGATCTAAATCTGCCCGGAGTTCAAACACACCTATTTTACCTGTGAACACGCGTTAAAGGAAAAAAGGGGATTATTACACTAAGCCTTATATCATTCAATACTAAGTATAAATCTGTAACGCTATATTAAAAACTGTCCCAACCCAGACAATATGATCATAAATAAAGTCAGCTGTAGCAATGGATTTCATTCTTCACTTAGAAAAAGTTACTTAATTTTATCCAAACAACGGAATAGATCTGACAGATTTTAAGATTTTTTTCCTTCAATTCGCTATCTATTCAGTTAAAAACGTTTAACGTCACATCTCAATGTTGGTTCATTGTATAATTGAATTGATCAAAAGCAATCTTTTACGATAAAACTAGAATTAAATCCTAATCCACCAGATGTTAACTCTCCTAAATCCAGAAAAACTAATAAACTACAGCTCACACAAATTGATGGCTGTACTTATAAATTTGGAGGGTTTTCTTTTTTTTATTTGGGGGGGGGGGGGGGGTTATATGTTAAAATTCAACTGATTTTTAAACTGATCTGTTTCATTTTGATATAATAAACCATGCCATCCATTATCATGCATCAATTTCAACATTCGGATTACTAAGTGTAATATTTAAACTTTAAATTCACATGTATATTCGAGTTATATATTCAACTCTTCTATTTTACAGGGATTCTATGGAAAAAAAATGTCTGAATATTTAACATGATGAGTTTTACATGTATCTATACATTTTTTTTCATTAGAAATTTAAACAGACAGTGTATAACAATATAGAAATATGAATGTCCCTGAGTGGCCCATTGACCGCCAGTACATAAATCAATAGTATCAATACTATCAATTGTATGGTGAGGACAAAGTCCATCATCTCACGGCTTGATTAGTACGGGACAGAAGTGGTCACATCCTTTTCTACTCGTGCCCGCTCAGTGTATATTTATACTTCCTATATAGTCCCCCATCAAATGTTTTAGTAGCATCTAAGTACTTATTTTTACACGAAACATGTGACATTTTCTGCCTCTCATTATTCATAAGGTTTTAATTGGTGAATGAATTGAAATGACGTCACTCAGTACCCCGCCACAAGTTAATTTTGATTGGTTCAAATCAATCTATCGCTTAAAGGCAGTTACATTAATTACAGTGTTGCACATTTCCAAAAGGAAAATCAATTCAAACATTTTATCAAAAGTTATCAGATAAATCACAGGCGTGCCCAAACATCACTGTATCCTCTTGTATATGAAACCAATCGCTACGTGTATTTTCTGGGGCCCACTAATTGTAATTTATTTAATTAGTTGACTCAATAATAAGGGACGCTATTTAAATTTAAGACAGGCCTAGAACAGAGCATTACGCTTATATATGAATAAGTTTTTGCACTGGCCAATGGCTGCACAACGTTTCAATGAACAGAAATCGTTGTTAAAAGATAATTTTGATAGCATACATATTATGATGATATTTTAAACTTGCTGCGTTATATTTATTTCAATTTGATTGAAATAAAATGTTCTATCTTCAAATGTTTACCTTTTTGTACAGCGTGTGCTGAACAAAATAGCGGGCAAGAAAATATGATAAGGAAAATATGCATATTATACATTTCGAATTATTTCGGTCGATTTAAAAAATTATACAAAAATATACAAATTTTTACTTTCATTTTTTCACAACAATTTCAAATCTATATTTCAACTTGTGACGTCAAAACTTCGTTAAAAAGATTTAAGTAAGAAATGATATATTTAATTTATTTTATGGATATTAAGTTAACCGTATTTTTTTAATCGATTTTTACTAGTGATTTCATTTTAATAAAAACAGACGACGACTTAAACAAGCCTTCTTTATCTTTTGCAGACTCAAATCAAATTACCGACCCGAACACTCCAGTGTTAATTAGAATTAATAGTTGAATCACGTCAAATTAATGGCGCAATCTGACTGATGAAGTATTAAATAACAAATGTTTGTCAAGGCGAGAAAAACGTTCCTTCTGGTACTGGGCAAAAACAACCAACTTAACTCCAATTTTTCAAATATTTAATTTAGTAGCATTAACCCTAACGAGGTCCTTTTATGTTTAAAAAATATACATGTATATCTAAGTAAAATTCAGTATATATTGTGTAAACACATTTTTTTAATTCTATAATCAGATGATAGATCTCTGAAAACCTGATTTAGAAATGTGTGTTAGAAATTTTGACCATAATTTTGTTGTCCTAAAAACCCATAAAATATTCCGACTAGAACATCAATACACCCCAATCCCTTAATTTAAAAAGAGAAAATGTTCTTAAAATTTTCAGCCAATTAGAACATTTCCAATATCTGTATAGATAAATCTCGCTTGACTTCTCAATGCTGAAATTGTGAATTTCTACATGTATATATGTATCGTGTCTCCTAAAAACTTCGGAATCTGATGCTAATTCATAAGCGAGATGAATTCGTTCCCACCGGCGGTGGTGGAGGGGGACAATGGTTGAATTATATCCGGGCATCAGTCGGCAGTCATCTTTGGATGAAGCGAGTGAGCTATGACACCCCATCACGACTAACGCCGAGACTCGCTCCATGTGTCGTGTGTTTACGACGGGGGCTTCAAAACGCGCCACCGTGTTTACTTTAAGTGCGTGGAGCTCGCGGAAAATAAAAACAAACACACTGGTGCAACATTGGATATCTCCACCAATATGTCAACATCATGTCAAAAGCTTGCATTGAATGACAAATTAATGTGGTACTTAGTTTTTATTTCAATTCAAACATATTTATATATATCTGAAGTTGTCTTAAAAAATAATAATTTCTTCAAGTAAAAAACAATTTAAGCGGGCGTTTTATTCGAGAAAAACAGCGTTATCTCGGTATATTCAAAAGTTCTTTAAAAAATTTATAGAACATTTTACTGATTATTTATGTACATGTAGTTAATAAAATGCTATCAAAATTAACAAGTAGATGAATATAATTAATGAGAAAATTGATGTTCTATACTCACCACCAAATCTGTCTCTTCGCATATCGAGCCACCCGGAAATGCCATAGGAAGTCAACATTGGAATTATGGGATGCGGTCGGTGAATGGACAACTGGCCGGAATACCCACAGTAACCGACAGGTGGCGCTGACAAGGCACCCGGTAAAAGTTGGGTAGGGAAGGGTGGGCAGTGCCCGGATTGTTTCTCACTCTCACCGTCTCCCTTTGGACCTGTGTCATCGTTCGACTCCAAGTCAGAATCCACGCTCTCACTTTTCTCCCCAAAGTCGCTCAGAATCCGACTTATTCCAAACGATAATTGGGGCCTGGATTTAGACGACTCGTTACTGTTTTCTACATTGTTCTTAGATTTTTCAGCCATCGCAGGTGACACGCGGTCTTTTTCGGCGTCCATTTTGCTCTAATAGCTACATTGATTTAAGAAATTCGTGAATGAATGAAAAAGGATCCGAACAATTAATAACAATTAAGCGAGGTGTCTGAGACTCAAGATGCATTTCAATCATATTATCTTGAAAGCAGATATCTACTTTAAAACTTCATTAACGGCCTCATGTTCTTGAGGTAGATTACCAGCTTCAGTTACAAGTAATCTGATTGGCTAAGACTCTCACACTCCGCCTAGAACGTGGTAAAAGTAATTAGACGTGAAGAGATAGGTCGGACCTTTGGAAATAAGGTGTCAACCAAATCGTTACACGTGTTTTCCGGCTATCGCGACTGACATTTATATATTTAACGCGAACACACCAAAGATATTTGTGTCCTACATTATCACAGAATTATTATACTGTAACCTAAGTCAAAGGATATAAGCAAAAAAAGACTTAAATCTACAATTTGGATTTTAAAACATTTTTGTTGTCATTATATATGTCCATATGCATTGTAATACCAATTTTCTGTGACCGGTTTATAAAATGAAATTTACCCCAATAATGAAATAAAATCCGTTAACCAGGTTTCTAATTTTAAACTCGATTAATTTAAGTTTCATTCAAGCACCTACTTATATTGTGATACATAAGAATATTTATATCTTACATTTTATCAAAGGAAAATTCGTAAAATAATAGCTTTACTGATACAAATGAATCCAGGATAATATAGCTACAGGTACATAGGAGATCATATCTACAGATTGTATAATTTATATTTTCCCTCTCATTGGATACAACGGGCATTTGTTTGAAATAATTGCATGTTCGGGTATTTAATAGATTAAAATGAAATTTATCCTTTTCAGATGATATTGTTACATACATTACACCATAGGACTGTAATTTAATTTTCAATGAGTCGTACATTCCACAAAGTTATTATGTGCCCTGCATTACTATTTTATAAACCCACGTGCTGCAGTAGTATAAGTATACTATCAGTAAACATTTGTTGCATTATACGTAAATATCTTCTAGCATCAAGCCTCTAGTAGACCTTTTTACTGTGTTATGGTTGTATTTCTTTGTGAAAAATTCCCCACAAAAATCTAGTATCTCATGAAATACTTTTGCTGGGATGGGGATTGAGGTGTCCAGAAAATGCTCTAAAGTAAAGAGGAAATGAAACAACGAACTCTTCATGAAACTATTTCTATACCTGCCATTTCCTAATTAAATAATGGAGTTTCTTTAAGTTCCTGGCGTGCAGAGGGAGTTAAAATCACGCTCAATGTCACCCCGTAATCATAGACAATGAGACTGATCACCCCCGGGACCAAGCCCTCTTTACAGTTCTATTTTCTCTGAAATCTCCCGGGCGTTTTAAATGTCTTTGGAGCGAGCGGTCACTCGTGGCACGTGGTGTCCATCTCTTTCCTTTTTCCTCCCCTAGCTGCAGTGGTCATGCATCAGAGTCCTGGC
Source organism: Magallana hongkongensis (assembly GCA_016163765.1). Taxonomy (NCBI): domain Eukaryota; kingdom Metazoa; phylum Mollusca; class Bivalvia; order Ostreida; family Ostreidae; genus Magallana; species Magallana hongkongensis. The sequence continues at coordinate 58,816,318 of WFKH01010211.1, read as the reverse complement.
CGCCGCGGCCCCTACAACCAATCTTCCGCCACTGTCGGCCGGCGATCTCTCCACAGACAATTGATGGCTATTAGTGTTTTCACTTTATGATTACAATTGTTCATTTTGCGAAAAAAGTCTCGGTGGCATCCAGTAAGAAGCACTTTAACACCTAGATGATAGGTTCATTTGCACGAACGGAAAGCATTTGACGCCTTTTACAATTGACTTTGTACAGAGAGGCAAAAGGTTTAAGTCAAAGACCCATAAACAGACAAATGAGATCGCAATCCTAGCACGGACCCTCAGACGATCTATTATGTATTTATTTCATTTACACGCAAGAAAGGATTTTTTACAAAGTCTCGCGGGGAATTTTAAGACAAATCTATAGGTCTTGCTTCTTCTATAGGAATGCGTGTCGTGGAGAAGTCTATAATCGTCAACAATTTGTCCCTCTGATCCCAGGAGATTCCCCAATTTTCGATTAAATTGTTGCACGACCGTTCTCGTGTATCTCTATTTGTTTAATTGATACTTAACTTTTTTCCTCCGTAAGACGTCAAGAACCGTTTTAAACTTCATTAAGAAGCGCATGCGTCATTTGTCGACCCCACGGACATTGAATCGGCGGTGTATGGAAATGGTTTTTCTTTCTTTCTGTGTGCTTCATTTTTTTAATATATGTATATATTGTATTAAACAAATTATTATTAAAGCGCTTGAAATATTGATAAATTGATCAAACTCAGTAGCAATTGATTAAAATCAATATCTATTCGATTGTGGATTTATTATATGTACACGTTCACAATTGATATTTTTTCCAGTAACGATTTCTGGACGTTAAAAAATTAAATTGTTATCTCGCTAGAGAGCATTTCTTATAAACAAATTTTCAGGGACAAGTAAATGACTTTAAAGTTGTATTTTGTGGACTATTTTTAATTACCACTTGGAGTTACATGTACCACGTGACTCGACACTGGACCACGCCCTCACGATCTCCTCTCTACCTCTGACACATGATCCTCGTGCACGCCGTCCTTCACCATTAATCCTCGTGTAAAAAGATAATCCAGATAGTCATTGTTTACATAAAGGTGGTTTGGACGATGTATAATGGCAGTTCTTTTGAAGTTTTTACTAAGTATTGCTGAGGTTTTGGATAGAATATTTCAGAAAAATGGCTGTAATTGTCATCACTATAAGAGCGCGGTAATCAAAACACAAAAGAGAGTACGTAAAGATTCAGTCCATTACATTCTTTCTAATGTCATTGATGGTGCATTGCTGGTAAGTTTTACATACAGAGAGATACAGGGTACCAATTTGGCGGGATATACATATTTTTCTATTTGGCGGGATATACATGTATTTTTCTATTTGGCGGGATATACTGTATTTTTCTATTTTGCGGGATATACATGTATTTTTCTATTTTGTCATTTTAAAAATTGTTAACGTGAATGTAATTTTTCCAAGAAACATAATTCACAAAATTAATTGCACTCCCTTTTTAAAATGAATTTGTGAGGTAATTGCTTGATTTTAGTTGTCGTAAAATTTGCAAACAAGCTCAATAAAAATCAAGGGACCAGTATCAATTACATGTAAACCTTTTTAAGGTACCAGAGCATGTATATTTTGATTTAAGGAGGTTGGATTGTCAACAAATTAGCCATCAGATCTAACTTAAAATTTAAATTTCATATTTCTGGTCATAAAGTATAGTTTAGTGAAGAAAAACTCCAAATATTTTAGCCTTAAAATTTAAATAGTTTCCCTATATCTTTTTACAGAGCTCTTCATCTTAAGGAGATTAATATGGTCTATAAATTGTCACGACCATCCAGACCTCTTAAAGTGATTCCTACACACCATTATTATATAGTAACCCAATTTTATTTCTTAAAAATTTTACTAATTTGACATTTCTTTCCCCTCCTTTTCAGCAATGACTGTACCTACTTATTTTCATCTTATATATAAATGTCCATGACTGTCTATAAAAAAATGAATTTTATAATAAGTGACCGACTATTCTATGACATCTGAACAGAACATCTTTATCAATAAAATATTGTTTTTTTGTATAACTGTATTATTTATATTACAGCAAAAAAATTGTTGTTCCCTTTTTCAAATTTCGTCTTTGAAAAGGTGTAAAGCATTAAACGCTATAACTAAAGTTGAGATGAAACAAACTAATAGTATAGGATATCCGGGGGCCCGCTTGACACCTCTCTGCGCCCTGGTGGGCACTTCTGCTAATCACCCACATCTAAAGTGAGGCTGTATTCAACAAAATCCCCGGTTATCGAATTATCTATCTATAGTTAAAGAACGTTTAGACTTTTAATTCCTTTTTAGACGATTTATCTTTGGAGAAGATGAGAGCGGTACAGGATCTGCCAGTCCTTGTCTTTGCGCAGACAGAACAGTTTTACACCCTTAATTCCATTGCCGTTAATTCTAGTTTCCAGGGGTTTCATAATTTCCCTAATTTGTGAACCTTTTAACTCATTTTTGCTTTAATTAATCACCAAAACGTGGTGCCAGCTGATACTGAACTGCTTTGAGAGAGAGAGAGAAAGAGAGAGAGAGAGAGAGAGAGAGAGAGAGAGAGAGAGAGAGAGAGAGAGAGAGAGAGAGAGAATAACATTTATATAGAGAAAACAGGACTGTCAATTTTAACAAGAAGCATGCCCTTTAAAAAAAAAAGTTGCTAGCCGAATTTTAGATTTATTCCTCTAAATATTGGTTAATACTTTGAAATCTTATCTTAGAACTGCAAGCGATTTAACTGATCAATTATTTCTCGTTGATAGAGAGAGGTGAGGTTGGGAAGGGGTTGATAATCTAATATTGACCCTGTCCCGGAAAAAAAAGATTGAAGTAAAAGGGTCGCTCAACTGATTGTTTTGTTTTTCACTCGTCTGTGACCTCATGTCTACAGACTTCGCGCCTATAGTCCCCATCAGAATGTTCACTTTATCTGATATCTATACTCTACAAATATTTAGGAAAGATGGATTTACTTTTTCCCTGGGAGAATTCTAAAATCAAATATTGCGGCGAATAAGTCCTGATACACTTTCGGACCTTTACGCAAATCTAATGGATGTCTTGAATATAGCAAATCGCTTTATATAAAATTAAATGTCGATCTCTGGGGAACGTTTTTCGGCAATGTATACAACTAATTCAAATTGATCTTGACAAATGACTGTAGATACTCTCCGTCCGGCCGATCCAATATTACCCCACTTGGAAGGGAGACTGATTAATTTCTTGGGGTAACTTAATTTGCAGACATCGTCGATTCGGGGATAACGTAGAGAAGAGACCCTAGGGGAGCGTTTAACACGGACCGAAGACAAGCCGATCACTCGGGACTGAGGCATGACGGGAAGGGGGCGGGACCCTGACAAGGCTTCTATCTAAAGGAAGTCTTTGTAACTCACGGGTTTCGGTGGTCCATGTTTCTCACTGCGTGAGCGTGAGATCTAGGATCGTGCACGTGTTACGTTTTATCAAATATACGTTGTATCAAATATATTTTTGGAAAAAAAACACCATTTTTTGCAATCGCATTTTTGAAGCATAATTTGGACACTTTTTTTTTAATTTCGAAAAAAATGTATACTAGTATACATGCATATGTATTCAAGATGTGCAAACAACTTAGTAGTTGTCCTTTTCTGCAAAAGAAAAGAACTAATTCTAATAAAATGTACTGCCAATCCCAGAGTACTCTCTTCGTTACCAAGTGAATCTCTCTCTCCTCTCTCTCTCTCTCTCAAGTTTCTTAATGCACAAAATGTGTCTCTCTTAAACGTTCTTAATCCACATAATGCCCAATTTAGAATAATCTTAAACATTTATTAATAAGAATGTAAAAATTCTGAAATTAGGCAGTGTACTTTTATTTTAAAAATCATCGGCCATTCACATGACTCAAATGTACATCTCAACCAAAACCAGCTCGCACTTTATTCCGGGATTTTGTGTTTATAGCTTTGATTGAACGTATATTTTTGTGCTATTGTATTCAGTTGGATGAGTACAATTTGGTTATGTTTTGATGAAAAACATTTCATTGTCATCGAAAATTGCCGATCAACTCTGCTATTATAGGCGCCATGCAATGAAAGTTGCTGAAAGAAAAAAATATAAATAATATCAATTCATAAAAATAATCAAACAAACTGACTTCGGTATATTTGATGTTTCATTCAACAGTATTTTTATGATCTTATTAAGCTTGAATATACATGTAATTTTGCACAAACTCATTCATGATTGCTTTGAATTTTCTCTATATATACATAATATATACTGTATAATTATATATATATATATATATATATATATATATATATATATATATATATATATATATATATATATTCCTTCGCATTGCTTCTCCTTGCTTGCTGTGTTATATTGTAAGGTGCAAAGAGATGGAATACCAGACGAATTAATTATTTATATACCCCGGCGGATATCATTGCAACGTCTCCATACAGTGCAAAAAGAATATGTACAATTTGCAACATGTAAACTAAACACACCCGTGTCGGGTCAAAAGGTTAAACAAAGCCGTATTGTCTCAGGATAAACTCAGTAATAACTAGAATGTATTCAATGCGCAGTACATAAACCACGATATCATCATTTAAATGATACTTCACTACCAACAATTCGGAAATCTTTTTGTCAGACTCATTGTCAGAGACATTTAGTGATATAACCCACGACAACAAACGTGAGATGTCTCGATGTATGTTCACTTCCGGTCGACGTAGAACACAGATACATAAAACGTAGCGTTGATAATAAGTTTGTTCTATGTTGAGTCCGCAATTAGAATACCAAAAGTACTTCCGGTGTGTGGTAGATAGTTCAGGTTCTGCGGTCTTTGTGTTTCTCTGGGAAAACGAAGGAGCTAGAAGCGCTGAAGCTGTTAATGGCGGACGCCACGTGAAGCAGACGCGAGGCCGCTTGTCTCTCCAACTCTTTCTCCTCCGCCGCTTGTCTCCTAAAAAACATATCTTTAGAAAGTCGACAATTTGCTAGAAACTCACGGGTATAGGCATATGGAAGAATACTGTTTTGCATATAATTGCGAATAGGTGTTGAAAATACGAAATTTGATAAATTGTGAATTTACTCCAACCCAGTAAATTCAAGATTAAATTTTACAATATGGCAATATAGAACCTTGGTATCTGATTAAAACATAATGGCAGTAATAAAATAAATACTGTAGGTAAATAAGGATGTGTCGATGCATGGTGAGGTTGTGGGTTGTACATCTACATGCAGCCCTTCAACATAGAGTTTTCTTTGAAAATTACGGTTACTTTTTTTTTAGCATCAATAATTATTTTTATCAATATAAAGTATCACAATTATGCAAAACATAGCAAAAGTTTACATTTTATAATTCTTTTTTAAATAAAAAAGAAAAAAGAAAACGCACCTCCATTTCGTTCGCCTGTTTTGAAACCACGTCTTGACTTGCGAGTCAGAGATTTTGAGAGATTTGGCGAGACTTGTCCTCTCCGATGACGCCAGGTATTTCTGTCGGTCGAAGCGCTTCTCCAGCTCTATGATGGTCATTCGGGAGAACGAGGTCCGCGGCTTCTTCCGTTTGGGAGGGGTCCGGTTCTGGTAAGGGTGCCCCACCCTTCTTGTTACTACAAATAGTAACAGAAAATTGTCGTTTCTTGTTCCATAATCCAAACAATATATAAGCTTTATGTCTATAGTTTGGTTGTTATAATAATACCATTTTCATGCATTTTTACATAATCTAAATAATGTACAACTGTGGCATAGCTAAAATATAGTGCATAATATATTTTTAAAAAGGGATAAGTTCATTTAATTCAAATTGTTCTTTGTATTCGAATTATAGGTTATACACGTATGCTAATATCAACAAACATGTGTATACATGTGTGAACAAAGCTTGAAATTTTAAACAACTTCGATAGATAAATCTTACTTTGACAATTGGTTGTCTTCTCACTTCCGGTTTCTCTCCATGGCAACACAACTTCTGAACAGTACGGGTAACACGTGCCTATTTTGCCTCCTTTTTGTAGAGAGAATGGCTGACCATAGAATCCGGATACAGCGCTAAGTCCGAGGCTCACTGATTCACGAATCTGTCTTTCCGTTTTCACTGCCTTACTCTCTTGTTGTAAAATGTTTTCAATTCCAAATCGTAAATGTTTGGCGGTTGCTATTTTATTTTCGTCGACATCTTTGTTTTCTATGACATCTGACTTGTCACATTTAGCACCATCCTTTTGGTTCTCGGATTTTTGTTCTTCTTTATCCCGAGGTTCCGGGACTTTTGAGTACGTCTTCATTGCACGGACTTGGCTCTGGCTTTTCTTTTGCTCTGTGACAAGATCCATCCTCTCACGATCTCTTGGTCTCTCGAAGACAGAGTTGACCGTGATTGCCAAATTGATAGACACAATCCAATAACCCTATAAACTTCTTAACGTACGAATAACGGGGTCCGTCAAATTCTATCATATTAGATTGCCCAATAATAACTTCATTCAATGGCCCTTAAACGCGATCCAGGAGCGTGCCCGACTCTGAAGTCTAAGACAGGCCCCGCCTATACAAGATTACTCTCAATAGGAGCTGACTAATTGGACATCTGTTTGACTTGCAGCTTTAATGATCAATAAGCCCTTGGACATTCAATCACGTTATCGTAAGCACTTGTAAATTTGCCATGAGTGCCGACTATTAAAACCCTTTAAATTATATTGAGGAGATACAGATCCCCGGCCGCTTCATCTGGGTTTTCTCCGCGGAAGTCGCAAATAGCCGAAATCTAGGGTCGCCTTCGGAACACCTCAGGCGCTGTCGGTTATAAACATCTCTTCAGATAATTCTTAATTGAAAATGAACAAAATCAATGTCGTTTATTTTTCTAGAAGTTAATTATGATCTGGAAAAGTGAAAGCGAGCTCCGCGTGTTCGCTTACATAAAATGAAATGACGCTTAATAACATTTGTGTGCGGTATAAATCTCGTCTTTCCGATTTTTATTGTTCAATTATAAATTAGGATTGCGCATGTTTGAAGAAGCGTCTTTGCGTTTTATAAATAATCCATTGTTCCACTAAATAAAAGTACTTCGTGCTTGTTATTGTGATTTTGATTGTTTAAAGATTTTGTGAAAGTATATAAACATACATTTACTTGTATTTTACTTCAATAATTAAACATGCTTTAGATTTGTCTTTTTATTTACTGATTTCATTTTTCGATATACATGTATTTCTACATCTCTCTGTGTGTGTATGTCAATACATTTCTCTCTGATGTGACCGGGTGGTGGAAGGTTTTTTTTTAACCGGTGAAAGGTGAAAGCTTTGAATTTTTATGACAAGAGACTGCATTACAATTTAAAAGTGGACAGAAAACATTCGAGGCAGTTTACTGTGTTATTGATTACAGACAATACATGGAGACCCTATCTTTTTTTATCCTGTGAATCTGTTTCGTAATAGATTTTGGTTCTAATTGAAATATAACCCAAATGATATTTTGTTTTCTTCTTTGGTGCCACATAACAAAGCAGTTACCAAGTCTATGCGTGACTGATCAAGATTTAACCGAGTTTAAAGAAGGAGTGAAGCTTATGATCACATTAAGAGGGCTGGGTGGTTGTGGCCATTCTTGGACTATATTAATCTTCCTGAAAAGAAGAACTCTGTGTAATGATATAGGAAACTGACTGAATTTTATAGGGAATAAATAAAAATAACTTAAATTTTAAGAAAGCTCTGATGTATAATTTATTGACTATCCAGACTCTTTAATCTTCCTAATATTTACAGTTCAGGCAATGCGGATCACGTATTTTCCGCGCACCTCCGTGGTCTAAATCGCAACGCGTTAAATACAGGTATACGCTGAGTACAAAATTTTGTTTTAGAATTCATAAAATATAGAATTTAATATCAAGCGATCGAAGGCAGCATTTCGACATAACAATAGGGATGGTCATTCTTATAGATCTATTAATTTTCACTATGAATAATCAACTTATCCAATTTAGATAATATAGTTGTAAATTCATGTACTAGCTGTTTTATATATTTACATGTACAAATTTTCAGTGGTTTTACTAAACAATTCGAAAGATAAAATCTGAAAAGTAAAATTATGAAATTCAATATAGTAAAAAACATTACGAGACAGTGAGTCAAAGAAATTCGTAGGAAAAATGCTTCAACTTTTTTCTATTCTATGTTAAGAGAAATACCAAAAACTTTAAGATTTAAATTTCCTTCGGAATTTTGTACGTAAAAGACATAAAAATCTTGAATGGCTGCAATATTGCCATATACCATATGTTTATATATTCTCAATATAACGTGGAGTTTGGCCAATTTACACTGATAATATCACTTAAATAACTTGTAATGTAACATTGTATGATAAAAAAGTTCATATTAAAAACCCATATACAGAGAGTTGAATTTTACCCTCTCATGGGACCCACTGATGGTATTTCTAGCTTCTATGCAACATGCTTGGATGGTTTTAAACATTATCTCAATGAGGTAAAATAGCAACATATATGGAATTATGCTATTTAAATGTCCTCAAATATCAAACTCTCTTAAACCTTACTTCTTCAAGTCTTGTATATGCCTTTCATATTAAACAAAATGATGTTAATTCTATATAATCCGTTGGCTTTCTATCGGTATTTCTGATCTTTGTATTCATTTTTTATACCAAAAGATATTGAAAATGAAATTTTAAAAAAATGGTCCCATGAATTGATGAACATGCATGAAGAGCACAATTTACGTAATAAATCGCCGAGGCGGGGTCCACAGCATTAACAAGCATCGCGCCAGAAACTTGGTATCAATCTAACTTTGCGTTAAAGTGTTGCAATTTATCTGTATTCCGAGCATCGAAATAAATTTAATGGTAGAAGGAAAGAAGATCTTTATTAACTCTCTACGGGGTATTACGAAATTATTCTTCGCCGGCGAATTCCCATTCCAGGAAATGGCCTGCCGTCATTTCCAATTCGGACATTAAATTCGTCATGAAGAAAATTGTCATTTCCCAAAATTGAATTTAGTATCTTCATAAAAGGGTCTTCATTCACCTGGCAAGAGGGATGAGAAATTGTAAGTCCTACTTCTTAGTCATTAATGCAAAAGCCCCGGCGTATGCCTTTATTTGTTTTAACGGTTTCTGAGGCAAATTGTCACCTTGGGCCATGGCAGAGAAAATGGCTAAGTGTTAACAGAGAGAAGAAGCGTAATTGATTCTTAACTTTGGCGTTCTCTTGTGTTTTGTTAGCACACAGTAATGGGTGTCTTATTGGGTTAAACAACTAACGATTCTGATTATGATATCCCTGCCTCTTTTATTAATTTGATCAAGGAAAATGTTTAAGAGAGTTCCGAGTAATTTCGCGCCTTGGTCACGTGATCTTGCATTCTTAATCTTCAATCCTTTAATATGAGTTGATGGCTTTGGTAGGGTCTATTTTTAATGCCATACCGGGATATTACATTACTGAAATTGCTGGAATTATTTATGTTTGATCAAGGCAATTCGTCGTAAAACATTCAGGACAATGCTATCACTAGCCTAGATGTAAAAATGAATAGAGAAATCAATTCTATTTTTTTAACATTGATGGTTCGTTGTCATTACATAAAACCTGAAAAGGAAAAACTATATTTTTTGTCATATAAACTATTGTATTGCGTATACATTGGTGTTTTTAGATAACTTCATAAACACTTTCGGTATACAATATCTAAGATGTTTGCTTAATACATCGTCAGTTCAGTGTTAATATGATATAATTCTGTAAGTTTATTTGAGCTTAGATAGGAGCATTGGAGTGTTTACGCCAGTGGACTGATTATATATACCATATGTTAATCTATCCTTTTTTCCGTGCTCATTCTGCATCAGGTATTGCGTCCGTTCGCTTCTATACGTTACGTTCGTCTTTTTCTTTTATATGCGCTCTCTCTCTCTCTCTCTCTCTCTCTCTCTCTCACACAGACATTAACAAGCAACATTTTATATATATACACCGATTTAAATCATTCTAAAATCTTTAAAAAAAATTATTGTAGAAATCATTCACTATTTCATGCAAACCTTTTTTTAAAAAGTAGTTTTTTAATGAGAGCAATAAAGAGATTTTCCCAAGAAGTCTTGAATTACTCCTGTGTGTCTAAACTACAAAAGTCAAAAGGTGTACCGCCAATCACTCATCAGAAATGATGTATATATTTAGATAGTCCGATGTAATTTGTTTCCATGTCCACGATTCCGTTATTTACACTAAAAAATACCGCTGCCAGAAAGTTTATCAAATATTCATGTAGCGATAAATATGCTGCAAAATTTCAAATAAAACGACAAACTTGAGGCAGATGATAGCAAAGGAAATCGGAAGCGGACCGGCTACTAAGTTACACATTAATATTGATGCTTGTCATCAAAGCGCCATCAAAATCCGGAAAAGTTTACAAATAATAGCAGCGAGAAATGCCGGCTGCTCGTGTATATTTCACTCTCACTTAGCTTTCGGAAATCAGCAGCCATTAAATACGAGCTAAGGACTAAGGAGGAAATTCGCCGTCTTATCTTTATATCAATCATGGCCCGGTGTCGGCCGATTTGACATAGCAGAGTGTCACTATTTATAATTGAAATCATGGATATAAATTTGGTTTATTCCAAGCTCTAAAGAAGACGGATGTCTGTTGTCTTTTCATTTCTCTTATTTCATTTTATTTCACTTGCAATGAAATAAGATTAATTCCAAATTTTTCGTGTAGTTTTTAATGTTGCTCAATTAGTTGAAGGTGTAACTGTATGACAGACTAACCAAGAGTGTTCTTTCGAATGAAAAAAGATGATATATTTATTTATTTATTTATTTATTATTTTTTAATTGTTTTATTTATTTTTTCATTTACATTTGTTTGCCTAATTTGTATACATATGATATTTTCATACATATTTGAAATATCAAATACTAGTATTAAAATTATTTTTTATGAAGGAAGACATATACTGTTAAGGGGCGGGGGGGGGGGGGGTGAGATTCGGTCTTCCAGACACTGTGAATGTGGACTTCATGTTTCATACATGTATATGCTCTGATTTATTGTGGAATTCAAACTGTACATGTACATGTTTTTTGTTTGGGTAGTTTGATGCAATGTCACCCCAACAGTACGCTGTACTAACTGCTTCATATCGTATCGTTTTACAAAACTGTCTCTTTGATATTTTGTATTTATGTATAATCATATTTTCTTTTTAATTTTTGTATTGTATTTATTTTATGAGAAATGAAAACAGCATTAAACCAATCCTGTGCGTGTAATGAGGAGAACTTTTAAGTTATAAGAACTTGGATTTTCATTCTTTTGATTTCTATGATACACAAAATATGTTCACTTCATATACGTGACGTCCAATTACAGACACGTAGCATCGTTTTTAAAGGTGGGGGAGGGGGGAAACTTATCCGAAATCTTGACAAAAAAAGAAAAAAAAAAAGAAAGAAAAAAGAAAAAAAAAAAAGAAAAGAAAACAAAATGTAAAACAAAAAGCTAATCCACCGATCTTCAAATTGGGAGGGGGGGGGGGGGGGGGGGTAATACCTAAAACTTCTATTCCAATATTAATTTTCTTTATTTCACTTCATTTTTGTAAATGACCCGTAAAAATTGGGGAGGCATTTTCCTTCAAAATTAAATTTTCAATATTTAAATTTAAGAAAAATGTTTGCTGCGAGAAAAAGCTGTTTATTGTATTAATTTCTTATGTCACGTTTTAAACAGAAAAAGATTCTAAACAAAAGTTCGCCCCCCCCCCCCCCCCTCCTTTCCCCCTTGATGCTACGTGCCTGAATTTACTAAAAACACTGTGTTAATTTGTATTTATATAACTGTACTGAATAAATATCAATATCTTTGAAATGTATAAATATCAACATCTTTTAATGAATAAATATCAATATATTTGTAAACATTAATATGTATATATCTTTGTTCTTTTTAACTAGAATGAATATAAAATATAATTCTTTATATTACTTCACAGTCACAATTAGCATTGATAATCTTAAGTTCTTTATGTTCACGCGTCAGTAATTCAATTATTCGTTGCATGGTTTGATGTTCATCCACTTTATCTGTTTCTGTGTGTTGTCAGAAAATTTCATGCCTACGGACGGGAATTTCACACTTGAATCAAACTATAATAATGACTCGGGCATGCTCATGATACCATATACCAAGGGCGATAACTCTCGGATCAACATGGGAAATGCAAAACACGGCAATTTCTTTTCAGAAATTTCAAAGCTGCAGTTAAATTTCGTTTAGAATTTATTTTATGTTTGAAGAAAAACGTGTCCTAAGAAATTAATACAATAAAAAATTAAAATTGAAGCTAAAAATTAAAATTGAAACATCGATTGCATTTTTGTTGTTGTACAAATGCATATTTCTCTTTCTAAATAGGAAAGAATGTTCTGTTTCTTGGTGAGATTTCATATCAAATTTTGTGTACGCTTTTAAACGATGTTCTCCTGACATCTTCTGTGCTTGTCCAATTAATGCCAAGTTTTTAAGATCTGACGTCAGTCATGAATTTGTTTGTCCGACAAATAGCTGGAATTTAACTGCTAATTTATTAGCATATGTTGCTATAAAGATGATTGGTGTCATTTCCCTTTGGAAATTAACATTTTATTATTTTATACCATGCACTCGTTAACGATTGAAAAATGTAAATTAGTGGAATATGTCTCTGCTTCTTTTAACTTATTATTGTCTGTTGTAATGTCTGATTGCCTGAATCATCGGGTTATATCCGTTTGATATTCAATCAGAATTTGTACTGATTTAACTTACTTCAAATATTGGTTTTATCGGATCTCTATAAGTATTTTGCTTTT
>WFKH01010211.1:58750770-58779596 GCA_016163765.1 Magallana hongkongensis | reverse complement strand
GTGATCAGAAAAGCTCACTTGAACCTTCGGTTCAGGTGAGCTAAAAACCCACCACAACTCAAAATCCTGATCATTGACCTCATATTAATTTTATGTTAACAGAATAAGGTCAATATAAGTAGTTTAGTACTATAAATTTTTAGACTTATCATCATTCAGTTTTTAGTTAAATTGAATCAAAATTGGGTAGGGATTTGGAAACAGATAGAGGAAATTTGAACTGGAATATTTTTTTAAATAATTGTTTCTAAAATCCTAATGCTGTGCATTGTTTGCCATTCATTAAAACTTTTTCATTTCTTTCAAAGAGAGTTACGTTATTTGTACTATTTTTAAAATATAGAAAATCTCGATTATACTCTAAAATTTCGTAAAAGTAAAACTTGCACTACAATCAAAGGTCTAAAGCATACAATAGATGGGTTTTAATTTTCATTAGTGGATTTTTTTTTCGTTCTGAGTAAACGTCATCCTTAAAATGGACAATTATGCAGATTATTTTCCAATTCTTTCCATAGAAATAGGTACGAAAATAAAATAAAGTGAGAGAGCAAGAGTTCAAGAAAGAAATATGTTTACTCTATTTGCATTTATTCTATTAAATAGCCACTACAAAACGGTCTAATGACCACGATTCATCTTTTTTTCAGGACTCCAATGACTGGTATATCGAGTGTCAGTAATGTACGTTAATGATATCTATGGTGTTAATGATTTTCCTGCTCTCATTTGTTTAACAATTCAAAACTGTTGATCTATATCAAATAGGAAAAAAAAATATTTGTTATACAAGTATCATGACGTTATTGTCTACTATGTAACTTTTTGACTGCCGTTGTACTGGTATGTCATTACAAAACTGTCACATCAGACACTGAATATTCTAATAGGAGTCTCTTATTTAGAATCATTTAACTATAATGGCGGTGAATGGAAGTGCAAACTATTTTCTTTTATCTAGATCTTTATTACGACATAATTTGTAGAGTGAATAACCATTAAAGGATGGAGTTCCCGAAATCTAGAGACACTTGTTTGGTTGATTATAACGTTAATGGAAGACGAAACCAAGCACCATTCAACGGTGTTTTTCTGGCTCTCTACAGCTTCGGTATTGTCGGTAACATAATAGTCATCATGGTGTTCCGAAAGCGATACTCGGAACCCTGTCCATACCATTCGCTTGTAACCTTCATAGCAGTTTCCGATATGTTTTCTTCTTTCGGGTTCTTTGTAAGATGCATAGAAAGAACTGTTTTTGTATTCAATCAGGTCGGACCTTCTCACATTTACATATGAAAAATCACTCGCTTCGTTTGCTATTCAAAAGGTCTAGCCAGCGTATTTTTGATTCTTGCTTTGGGCATCGATAGGTATAGGAAACTATGTGCGCCTCTTCACTGGCAGATGACGAACACCCGGTCGAAAATCATAGGCCTGATGTAGTTTTTCTTAAGTTTTTTGTTTAATTCTCCTGGACTGGCAGTTTTTGGACGACAGGCCTATTTAATACCAGAAATAAATATCGCTGCCACAAGATGTGGCATCTCGAACGAACTCCAAACCACCCTTTATCCTCTTAGATGTTACGGATTATATGTCGTGGTCATTTTGGTTGTAATATCGTCCATTGGTGTCATGTAGTACCGCATCATACAATCGCTGATACAGCATGCTAAATTTCAAAAACAGATGAGAAAAGGTACAGATAAACCGGATCGCTTAAACAATCTGGCTGGGACACCGCCAAATCCCCGACAGTATATTTCGGTCAGGAACAGAGAGATTGCCATTGCTTTGGCCGTTATTACTCTTCTAATGGTTATTAGTTTTTTGACCCTCACGGCATTCTAGACCTATAGTGCATGCAAAGGTTTCTTCAGGCCTTTCAACCACATGTCCTTGGATGAGGACTTGCTGAACGAATACATCATGGTTGAAATTGTTGCAGTTAATGGAGTGCTCAATCCTGTTGTATATTTCGTGCTGGATTTGAAGTTTCGGAAGGAGGTCTAGGCTATTTGTTCCCTGACTACAGGAAATGTGTAATTGTTCAAAGATATAACCCACTAGTCTGAAGTATTATTTTTCAAGGAAAATAATAATAGTCCTAATGATCATCACAAGAGGTTGAATTTGTCATTCGATATTGTCAAAAAGGATGTATTTGATACCAGCAATTAGTTTAAGTTGTATATTTCATGTATTTTGTAAAACAGTGAACTAATTGTACATTTATGTATAAGATGTGCAATAGTATTTTCAAGTCTGTTGATTAAGAAACAGTTCTATAAATGTTCATGGGTTTTGTCATGCAATAAATACACATACGTTTTCAAATACAAAAATTATCATATTAATTCAGGTTCAGAAAACTTTCAAAGACGTTATTGACACAAATAAAGGTTCTAAATAACAGTATAATAAATATAAACGAATGTTTCCGCAAATTGTGGTATTTCATTTCAGAAACAAAAGACAGTTTCGTGTTTGTTTACTTCCCCCTCCCGTTTCTTTATATCTTTCTATTTATGATTATACTAACGTTAAACACTGAATGATAATGACGTATAGGAAATTATATAGAACAGTTTTTCTAATGCATACAAAAAATAATTTACAGGTACCAATGCGCTTTGTGAACGTAATCCTTTTGTTGACATTGAATAACCCATATTCACTTTAACAATGCAAGCAGCAGCATGGAATAATATCCATTTGATTTTGATATCTAACATTTTAATATTTGACGCTTTTTCAAAAACAATTGATAAATGCTTTTATCCTATTCACAAAATAGAACACTTTCAATCTGAAAACTAACGAGTGCCATATTTTGAAGTCATACATGAAAATACCATAACGTCAACGGTCAATTCTTTAATGATTTTCTAATTGATATTATTCAACCCCAAAACAGTACAAACTACGAGTACATTTTGTGTTTACCGTTTTGAAAATAAATGTAATAATGGAATTCTTTCAAATAGCACATAAAGAAATGACTGTATTGTTCTAAGTAATTGTAAATCTTGATAACAATGAAGATAAGGTAACGATTTGGCCGATCTGATGTACACTGTCTTTAAGGGAGTGTATTGTAAATAATTGGGCTGACCAATTATTTTCAAGTTTACTGATATTACCTTTAAATTGTCATCTGTGTACAATGAATTAATTCTAGTTTCTTTTTCTTTTTGTTTTGGTTTTGTTTTTGTTTCTGTTTTGTTTTTTTGTTATTTTTTTTTAAATTGTATAAATAAGACAATATATAACGTAAAATCTCGTACTATGCTCAGAAAAAGAATAATAATATAAAAAGACCACTTATTTTCTTCGTTAATGTCCAAAAGAGATTGGTTTATTTAAACAGTTTTCAAAGCAGATCTAAATTATTGCGGAATTGTAAGCATGCTCAGTAACAACGGCATGATACCTTCTTCATGTAGGAAATTATCTTTAGAAAGGTAAAAATTTTTTTTTCGGAATTAGTTATCAAATATATCAACTTTCTTAACTTCCCTTTAGGAACCGGCTGGCCAATTTTAACCGAAGGCAGATAGGTTCTTAAAATGTTTTACTTTTCAAAAAAAATAAAAATGCCGCATAATGATATATTTTATATTGTTTTAACCATTAATATTGTGACGTTCGATCAATCCACGATCCTATGGGTCAGAGTTTAGTATATAAAGGTATTTAGTTTTTGCAAATAAACCTTAATGGCTACACATTAGAATTGGCATTCAAAAAAGTGATACGACACTTCCAATTCTTTGATTTACAGATTTACAGATACAGATTGCAGCCGTAGGTGCAAAGTTATAACTGTCTTTTGTACCGAGTTTTTATAGAAAGTTAATATTATATACATGTAACGTTTTTTAGTTCAAATATGGATTTTATGAATTTTTAAGGGTAAAATACTATTAAATGGCGCTTACTCGTCAACGTTTCCCGGTATTGCAAACACTACATAAAACCTTAGAAAAAAGAAAGATTCGCTGCGGCGGCGACGGATGCTTAAAATAATTCTTATTTTTCAAAAATAAGAATTCATTGAGATAACATTAAGTGAAACATATGAGCATTTAAAAAGTGTTATTTCGTTACAAATATATTATCCCTGGACCGAACCATGAAAAAAAATCTTTAAACATTATTGGTGACCTTTTACAATCGTTTTCAAATCGTCAATCTAAAAAAAGAGAAGTCTCTAGTGCAGAAATACCATAAGGGGAAATGTACACATTTACTTTTTCAACAAATTCTCATTTGAATCCAATTTTAAAAATGGATAATTTTCGAGAAGACCCCCCCCCCCCCCAAAAAAAAAAAAAAAAAAGAAGGAAAATATATAAAAATAAATTTTTGATCTAAAATTAATTGACATAGAAGTAAGATTAAATGTAAGAAATTTCATCAAAAATCTAGGGCAGAGATATTTAGACTCTGTCTTGTCAAATTAATATTTTAAATTGTAATTTTCCAATTTTTATGTAGTATCAATATCATTACATATATCAGCAGAACATATACACACTAACATATTTCAATCCGAATTAATTTTCTTTTAATATCAATTCACCTTTGGAAATCCTATTTTCCTACAAAAAGAATATAGAAACATGTTGATATATAACATTCTTATTAAGTGTGATTAAATGAACCTTTAATTTCAAATATTTCGAATTGCAAAACCGTATTTAGACAT
Source organism: Magallana hongkongensis (assembly GCA_016163765.1). Classification (NCBI taxonomy): domain Eukaryota; kingdom Metazoa; phylum Mollusca; class Bivalvia; order Ostreida; family Ostreidae; genus Magallana; species Magallana hongkongensis. Next base: position 58,774,882 of record WFKH01010211.1, on the reverse strand, counting down.
CACAAACCCTTATCATTCGTCACCCTAAAGGTATACCAGGTCCTGTAATCATAAAGCTTCTTACATTTTTGAGAAATGCTTTGCTTTGCTTACATGTTCCAAATATTTTAAACTTTTAATTTTTAGTTTAAGAATTGTACAACTGACAAAGAATCAAAAATGCCTATTTTTAATTGGCATATTTTTCAACGAACGCAAGCGATTATTACATACAACGAAAAAAACTGCTTTTGAATGAAAACCTGTTTGTAGCTAGATATTCAGAGAAACTGGGGTGTAATGTCCTCTTTTACTTGTTTGCTGATAGGCTAGTAATACTTACTTTTGATACCTTTCAAGAAGTCAAGAAATAAAAGTATTTTTAAAAAAGTTTGATCCTTAATTGTGTTATATTTTGAATTAAATGTAACTAACAAAAACTAAATAAATGCTAATCAAACTGAAAAAAGCTGAAGATAGCAAAGTGATTGACACAATTTATTGAAATTTGAAAAAGACAAGCCAAATTCAAAGAAGTTTAAATTTTAATATTACTAGCCTATCAGCAAACAAGTAAAAGAGGACATTACACCCCAGTTTCTCTGAATATCTAGCTACAAACAGGTTTTCATTCAAAAGCAGTTTTTTTCGTTGTATGTAATAATCGCTTGCGTTCGTTGAAAAATATGCCAATTAAAAATAGGCATTTTTGATTCTTTGTCAGTTGTACAATTCTTAAACTAAAAATTAAAATAAAAATAAAATTATTGTTAATCTGGACGCTGAATTTAAGAAAACAAATTTTGGAACAGTGCATGAATTTGAATATTTCCAATGTATACTTTTCACTGAAATTATATACTTTTCATTTTTTTTTTTTAGAGTTTAAACTTCATATACGCAGGTATATGCGACTGAAAAAGAATACAACAAACATACAGTCATGTAAATATGAGGCATTGACTCCTAAGGGCACAGCTTTTCATGACATAATCAAATGTAATATACCTGTATCCCACCAAGAATTCGTGGCATCTTGGAACTCTACTTGATACCGTTAATAAGAGCAACTTGAACTAATAGCGGTATCGTTCAAAATGTAACGACTTGTTCACTGAGATATCATGCTGTTGAATACCACAGGGAGGCAGAAAGGAGTACTGTATCTGAAACCAAGAAGGGCAACAAGGTTATAATTACCGGTAAATAAAAGTGATTAAGTGTATTTATTTCATTGCATGGAATGGAGAGGTAAAAAGAGCGAGCGGAAGAAACAGAGAAAGGGAGATCAAATAAAAAGAGAGGAAACTTCGTGTTATAAAAAATATATATCAATACTTCAACACAAACGATGACATTTAAAAGAATAGGTAATTATACAATTTAAAAATGAAAACCAACATTCCATCAAAGATGGATCACAAGAAATCAGCACTTAGTATTTTTTACGATGTTAACATTGATGGAAGATGGAAGCAAGCACCGTTTAACGTCACTTTACTTGTTCTCTACAGTTTCGGCATTGTTGGAAACATATTGGTGATAAAGGTGTTTCAAAAACGTTACGGTGAACCGTCCCCTTATCGTTTTCTAGTTACCTTCTTGGGAATATCAGATTTGTTTTCTTCAGCTGCGTTCGTTGTAAGATGTTTCGAGAGATTTGTGTTTGTTTTTAACCAGGTCGGGTCCTTCCATATTTATATTTGTAAAGTAACCCGATATTTATCGTATACAAACGGTCTAGCCAGCGTATTTTTGATTCTTGCTTTGGGCATCGATAGATATCGGAAGATTTGCGCGCCTATTCACTGGCAGATGACAAACTCACAGTCAAAGAAAATTGGTGTGGTGACATTAATCTTTGGATTCATATTTAATTCTCCTAGCATATTTGTAATAGGACGGCAGACTTATGTAATTCCAGAAATAAATACCACGGCCACAAGATGTGGCATTTCAAATGAATATCAAACTACCCTCTACCCTCTCATTTTCTACGGATTATATGTCGTGGTCATTTTGGTTGTAATATCGTCCATTGGTGTCATGCAGTACCGCATCATACAATCGCTGATACAGCATGCTAAATTTCAAAAACAGATGAGAAAAGGTACAGATAAACCGGATCGCTCAAACAATCTGGCTGGGACACCGCCAAATCCCCGACAGGATATTTCGGTCAGGAACAGAGAGATTGCCATTGCTTTGGCCGTTATTACTCTTCTAATGGTTATCAGTTTTCTTACCCTCACGATATTCCAGACCTATAACGCTTACAAAGGTTTCTTCACGTCTTTTGACCATATGTCTTTGGCCGAAGACTTACTCAACGAATACATCATGGTTGACATTGTTGCAGTTAATGGAGTGCTCAATCCTGTTGTATACTTGGTGTTGGATTTGAAGTTCCGGAAGGAGGTCAGGGCTATTTGTTCTCTTACCACGAGAAATACTTAAGTATATAATGCATTAGAGATGAAGTTGAATTCAGTTAAAATAAGTTTGTGTTTGTGTTTGTAAATAGTGTAATGTTAGGCTAAGTTGTGTTCCATACTTCCTAATTGAGAGTGTTCGCAGTAAGGTTATTTTTAGCATAACCGGTTTGGTCAGTTAGAGGGTCATGGCTGCTTGTCCAGTGTGCGGCGACGTTGCTGAATTTGTCCAACAGTTTCTTTTATCATGGCGAGTTCCAGAAGTTAGTCTTGTAAACTGGTAGCCAGAAATACAGTAAATCTGCTTGGGCCTTTTGTTTTCTCCAGCCGTCAAGTGTTTTGTATACATGTACATTTCGTCAGTTTCATGGTATATTTACGGGAGTGCGGTCCTTTGTTATTTTGGTTGTATTAGTAATTATGTCTATAGGTTTTAGACTATGTTATTATTGTTTCAGTGCAGGAGGGGTTATATCTGTTAGCCAGGTGTATTAGTGGTGAACGTCAGTCGAAGGCTGAGCGTCGTACATGTTGATCGGGACCTGGACTGAGATAAATTGACGGAGCAAGGCGTGATGCACGTGGGGCGTACGGGAGCTTGCGTTTGATGGACGTTAATGGTCTGGAGGCCCGTGTGTGAATAGTCTTCCAGTGAGAGACATTCGAGTCCCGGACTGGCACTTTGTTAACGGATTCGCGTGGAATGGAGGCCCAGTGGTGACTGTTTTAGTGTGGCTGATGAAATTAGTTGAAGGCAAACTTTCAAATCAATTTGATGAAATAAATTTTATTAGATAAGCTAGTGATAACAGTTACATTGTAATATATTCTATTACAGCTAGCATTTCAATTTACTTTTTTCTGTGAAATTACATATAATAGTGTTGAAATTTTGATTTGAGTTGAATGTTTTAAAATTACTTTACATTTGATTTATTGTCAGCGTTATTTGATGTATAATTTAAGGATCTATTCTCTTTCTTAGTGGAAGTGAGAGTGTGTGTTTGTGTGTGACTAATTTAATATTTTATTATTTCATTTTTTAAAATAAATAAATTCATTACAAATGTACGTGTTGATTATTTCACTGTTTGTCGTTTTCGCTATTACATGTACCACCACAAAATCAAAAAAGAACTTTATTATAACCGGTATTATACTTTATTTCCTATGTAAATGTAGCTTGTAACACAAGTTTGATTGGTTAATAGGTCGAGTGTAAATTTCCGTACACCCGGCTTGAGCCGGAGTGAAAAATGTGACGTCATAATGTATAGGTTCTCTACATGCAAGGAAAACAGGCAAACAAACACACCCTTGATTGGACACGAGAAACGGATTTATTTGGTTTACATAGGAAATATACTCGTTATCGTGGCCCAATCTAGGGTTTGCGGGGATTTCGGCCTCAGGGTGTATGGAATACAACCCGGGGTAAATCCCCGTACATGATTGATTGCAACTGAATAACTATTAATCAACGTTTTTTGTTTTGTTCTTTGTAAACGAGGAAAATATGAGTGAGTGCAATTGTTTCGGCAAACGAGGCATTTGTCTCATTTCAAATATAAATGGTTTTTTAAGAAGACAATTTCACATTCAACATTTTTGATAAAAGTACTGAATATTCATTGTTTTATATATTTCACGGTTTTTATTGAATAATGTTGTTCAATAAAGATATGGTGATACATGCATTTTGTTTTGTATGTTAGCTTTACATGATAAGTAGCAATATTTTTTGCATTTTTTTAAATTGAGTAGCAAAGTATATGTTGGTTTAAAATTCTAGATATTTTTAAGTTAGTGCGCGCAATTTTTATAACTAGAAAAATGTTTTAAGGAATTTCTTTACTTTAAGCTTTAGCGGAATTTTTCCAGACAAAAATATTTCATATAGCAAAACTCGGAAACAAATTAAAAAATATTATTTTTCTTTATTCAATGAGTGTACTATCAGCTTTATTACTCAATCTTTCTGTCTACCTACTTGCGTCTTGCTGTACTAATCTCCTCAGTGACAACACTCTTTAAAAGTTGCAGTTAAGGTAAGGTTTGCGGTTACAGGGAGATAACTCACAGATTTTCATTGTGACGTAACTCAAACTACCCTTTATTTCAGATATGACGTCAAAATTTATATGACGTAATAATTGATTTCATTTTTTTTCTTTCGCGGGGTTTTGTAGTGTACATTGAAAAAATAACAGGACACAAGCATTTTATCAATTTCCACAAAAACGAAGTCCGCAACATAAGGTTTTAAATAGTGTTCTAGAAACACCAGATTACACATACACTAAGATAAGTTTTTCCTTAAATCGGTGGACTTGGAAAGTTTTCAAATAAGATGTTTTTGATTACATAGAAGTAGTTCAAAATTTTGACTTTTGTTGCATTTTATTTTATCTATAGTTCATTAGAAATCAATAAAAATTAATCATTATATAAATAGTGGTATTATTTTCGAATATTTTAAGCATAAATAACCCCCATGATAGTCACACATAAAATGTACATATTTCAAGAAATTATTTACATTTCATCAACATGACAGTTTAAAATCATGAACTTTGACCTTTTGTAGTTATAAAACATCTTTTGAATTTTATGAGAAAACAGACTTTAGTATGGTAAACAAAATGGCATGTAACTTTTTTACGGTGCCTGAAAATTGCAAAACCCATTGCAAAAACCGTACCTTAAATAAAAAATATAAAAAAATAAAATAGACCAAATTAGCATAGTTCTTGATTTTTTACCGTGTGCTTTTTAAGATTTTTTTTCTTTTTAGCATAGTACCACATGACGAGTTTTGTAAGTAAAAAAAATATGAATTTAAATTTATATACTATGGTTTTGGTTAGAAAATAGTACGTCAATTAATTGTTGTTTTTTTCCTAAAAACTGTTGATTTGCACAGCATCGTCAACGGAGAAGGGATAACCATATAGTTCTGGTAAAAAACAACAAATACGTTTTATCTCGTACATCTGTAAAGTTACTGATCTTTATACATGTAATGTATCATATATCGGTATAGGCTTCTGATATAGCCCAATGTTTGTTATATAAAGAACCCTATAAATAGAATATCTTATTTTGTTGCATACATATTAACAAGCTTAAGGAAAAAAAGAGATTTAACAGAAGACAATCGACTCTCTTAACAGAAGGGCGTCAATTCTCTTGAGCAATGTAGTTCATGTATTTGAACCAAAACCTTTGGCTGTGATTCCGCGTTGTAAAAGATAAAACATATATACCACATGAAAACGAATATTTTAAAGGCTTGAGAATCAAGAATCAAATGCGTAGATACGGTGATCAATAATGTCCATTTGATGCTTCCTTTACTTCAAAAAAAAAAGAAAAAAAAGAAGAAATTAATAACTGAGCACACATAAAGAATTTACACGCACCATCAAAGATATTTTAAAGGGCAAAAACAAACTACACAAGCCTACACCCCCTTCTAAAATAAATTCTGATAAAGTTTGTTTTTTTTTTCAAAATTGATTGATACCGATAAATGCACTTAGATTTTGTTTCTAAATTGTCTGATATTACAACGTGCGTTGTTATAAAGAGATGCATGTACACATACCTCTATTCGTTTAAATTTCCAAACGTTAGCTATAAAATCAAAAATTCTTTAGTACATGATTATATGCGGTTAAACTGTTTGAAGAACTTAATGAAGTCGTATAACATGTTTTTTAAGTGATCTAACTGCTATAAGTATATTAGTTTGTTTAGCCCTACATATTCTTTTATGTTTTAAATAGAAATTAAACCTCAAACTTTCAAATCGAAAACGGACCGAACTGTACTTTGTAAAGCATTATTTTTGCGATGTTAAAACCCTGCAGAGTGACAACATGAAATTTGAAGTCAATGACACGTGATGTGATCATTCCAAAGGGAAAATATTGGAAACGTTCTCAGCAAGGTACAGCATCTCAGCAGGAATAACAGGTAAGTTAAACGCATCTACGCGTTAAACCCAGGTAACAATATAATGTATATCGTAGCACTTAGGTGTCGTATTTGATTCAATTATTAAAGGGTTGTCTTTTATTTTCTGCTTTGTACATATATTAAGATACTATTGTAGATATGACAATTTTACACAGATATAAAACTATCCATCAATTCATATAATGGTATCTTAGAGTATTGTATTAAAAAGTTGATTTATACATTTAAAATTTTATTTACTGTACAAGTATCACATTTTGTTGCGTGTTCTATTTAGCGTTTTTGACGGAATGCGACTTCCGCTATATGAAGTACATCGCCAAATGTTAAATATATATACATGTATGTAGATAAATAGATACAGCTTTAAAGATACTCAAAAGTGTGGCAATTTTTTCTAATAATACAATATTCTATAAGATATTACACATCAATGAACATAAAATTTCGTTGATGTTCACAACAAAATGCAACAAAATATGGTATTCAATATTCGTTGAATACCATATTTTGTATACCATATACCATATAAACCAACTCATAGTTTTGTTTAATCTTTTTAAGCGTATGCTTGTTTACACGTATTAGAATAATAAAACAAAAACGCATCAATGATTTATGAGAAAAATAGAATAAAGTTAAATACATGAGTATATTCCGTTTTTTGAAACATGACGTCCTAAAAACTAGGGCTCATTTACCTTTCAAGGAGTTTAGATGAGAAAGCATATACTTCATATCTAGAGCATACAGAATGTTAATATATTTTCTGATAATGATAAACAAAAATGAAAAGCCAGACGTTAAATTAATATACCGTTTATTTTAAAAAATAACACACCTACACGATATATTAAAGCTATCCAAAACGACAATTCCGGTTCCTTGGCATGTTGTAACGCTTCGTTGTTGGCCTGTATGCACTGGGGAAGGCTGATGAGTCTGTAGATGTTGGGATGCGCGGTTGTTTGTTGATCTTAGAGTGTCATCCTTCTAAGATGGTGTTGGTCCTCGGTCCGGTGTTGTCGAAATGATTCCAGAACTGCACATCTGTTCCTTCAATCCAATGCTCTGTCACATAGTCGGCGAATCTGATGATGTCCACGTTGATTTTCTCGGCCTTCTCCAGAATGCTGAACCAAACATCTTCAACTGCTTTGATCGGTGCAAGGGGCAGGTATGCGGCACGTCTCACTAATCGCTGTACTCCATCGTTGTTGCTGTACAAGGTAGCTTATCCTAAAGCTTGAGTCTCCTTCCAAATACACTGGGTGAAATAAAAGAAGCATCCCTTCACTGTGACATCAGGAAAGACTCGTTGCAACACATTCCTTACTGCAATTTCGAAATCACACATCACAATCTGTGGTTGGAACACAACGTTGATCTGTCCGCAGTAGTTCATAAGGAGGGTAAAAAAAGCGCTGGTAGATGACTTCACTTTCTTGGGAAGCAGTCCGAACACTGAAGGATATGTCCGACCGTTGATTTCTCTGTGGATGGAGTACAGTTGGTAGAACTGACCAGGTGATGAGTAAAATGTTCCATCCATGTAGATTCTGTTGCTGGCGGCGAGGTGGTTGATGTTGCTGTCCGTCCCAAAGATCACTATTCTTGAGTCGTCACCGTCATCTGCCACAAGGAAGTTGTCTCCAGCGTTGGTACGGGTCCATTTTCCCTCTAAGACGATATCCTGTGGTGTAATCGGGAGTTTCGGAATTTCCTTCCCACGTTGACGGTAAAGGACGGACTTGCAGGCGTAGAAGGTTGGGAATGATGAGGTGATGAGAAGATAATTGGGATCAGATTCCAGGAATTCCTCTGATCGGAGAAGGCTTCTTTCTTCCTAATAGATGGCTGGGACTGGCTTGGTTTTTTTTTTTGCTTCTCTGTCTTATTTTCTCCATTATTCTTCTTACTTTGACGTCGACGGCATCTGGTTCTTTGTTATGGTGATGGACGAACTTTGTGATGAACTCATGATGCGTGTTAAGTCTGACAGCACAGTCTGGAATCACGCACTTCCGGTAGCGTCGGGCTCCTCTCCGTGAATTGATCTGCAATCAAAGAAAAGGGTTATTAAATACGTATAAACACACATACAAATAAATGACATCAATGTTCTTTAATTTAAAACATCAAATAAGTCATAAGAATTTTCATTTATTTCTTTCACTATGAAGGTATTGTGTAGTACTTTCAATTAATAATTGTCATTACTTAGTAAATGTTTGTGAAATATGTTACCATGCATTGATAACCGTTGAATTCGAGACGTAAAACACCAAACTTGTTGGGCAAGAAAGTAACAGCAAGCATAGATTAGCCATGATGAACCACTAAGTGTGAGTGATGAACTCGCAGGATTCAACACCATTTTATACTGAATGTTGTTTATACTACAAAATTTAGTCACTTTGATGCGTGATGCAAAAAATACTGATAATTATAATTTACCAGCTTGGATGGAGCTTGGATGGACACGCTTTTCGTGATAATGTGTGTCCAGCTTGGATGAGGAGTAATCTTCGGTGAGATAGTGTTCACCTTGGTCCTATAATCATCCATGAATCATTTTCCACTTGGCTTGGGACCGACAATTTTTTTCTTAAATTCATTCATATTATAAATTTAATGTTAATTTTTATTTGTTATCAATTAACAGAAAAATAATGATAAAATTTTAAAATAAATGCCGATAGTAAATAATCGTAAAAAATATCTTTATTCTTTTCATATAAAAAGATTATTTTTCTGATAGTGATTAATCGTAAAGTACAATGAAATATTGCTATTCTTTTGATTTAAAAAGATTATTTTTTTTAATTGCTGTTTATTGGCATATTTATTAATCGTTAAACACAACAAAATCTCTTTATTTTCCTTGTTTAATGCGACAATTAAACACAGGTAAAATTCCAGGTAAACCACGGATCGAAAGCAGACTATAATCGTTATCACAACACATTTCACACCTATTGTTCTATACCCAATTATCAAATGTGTGCAAAACAGGAACACACTGTTGTAATATGCACGTCAGCTAAAATATTTCAAGTTTAACCTTTTGAATAAAATATCTTATTGATTTTCAAAATACTTAAATACAATCATTCAAACAGTGCACGTATTAATCATTAATTTAATTGATCATTAATCATACTCTAAATCGATATAATCGTAATCGACCTCGGGTTCCACATTAGAACCAGTATCGTCTTGTGAACTCCGATGGAAATTTATATGGAATTCGCTGTCACCATTAGGACCATGTACATTTATCATGAAAACTCCGTCCAAATGCTGTGATCTGTTAATAGTCCCCATTGAAACATATTCGTTTTGCTTGCATAAGTGAGCTCTAGGAATACGCAGGGTATTATGTGGATGGATCCATTTGATTGATTTACGACGGAATTTTCTTTTAAAAAAAAGACAAATAGTTTTAATGTATTTTACACATGATATATTGTGGCATCTAAATTTTCTGAAATATTTTTTGTTAAGATTTGTACTTCTTAATATTAGTCTAACTAATAGTTGGCAATGGCCTGGAACTGTTAACGTTGTGAAGAAAGAATCGATAGATGCATATTATGTAAACAATTGCATATGCAAATAATATTGATAAGATATACGTAATATTATTAGTATTAGCAAACATAAATAAATTACCTGTTTTTCCAACGGATCGTCAAAACAACTAGTATGACAACAGCTAGTAGCATACACCCTGACGCCGTGGCTGCATCTGAAAAGAAAATGAAATTTCCATGAACAGTTTGTTTTTAAACGTGCTTATGTAAACAACAATGTCCAAACAGAAATGTAGATTATATAGATATTACCGATATTATCACTGATTATAATGCGATGAAAAAAGTTTTATAAAATACTTAATGATTTAAAAAATCAAAGCCCGAGTCGTTTAGTTTTTCACTAACATCATGGTCATGTTCCTGTTCTGATATATATCTTTCAGAACTAAAACCAATTACATAAAATTCATGGTAAATAATAACCATTATAAATTTCAAAATAATCCATTCTGCGATTTCAATAAAATACTCAGTAACTAAAGAGAAACATTGTATGTATTTTAAAAGATGTTATTGAATATGTTATTCATTTCATAAAATATTCATAAATGTCCAATATCAAATTAATCATGGTCTTGCTTTCAATCTAAAATCCTTTATATATTGATAATCAACGTTATACTTAAACATAAATCATAAGTTCACAAGTAACAGGACTTAATACGTAGCACATAAAAGAAAACATACTTACATTCTGTATATTTCATAAATTGGCTACTTTGAGTTGGCTGTGATGTATTCTTGATAGAAAAATTCTTTAGTTGTACATGTATTGTATTAGAAATATTAAATGTAGTGTTCATACGAACAGTCTGTTGGCTAGTAATATAACTAGTCGAAAAATGTGTTGTTTGTTTGTTTGCAACATAAGATGTAGTTGATGAAGATGTAAATTGATTAGTTGAGACAGGGTATGTTGTCCGTGAATTTCTTTGGTGACTAGTAGAATCCGAATATGTAGTAAATAGATTTATTTGTTGACCAGAAGTAGCAAAATCTGTAGTCATTGGATTTATTTGATGGCTATTGGTAGCATAATCTGCAGTCACTTGAGATATTCGTTGACTAAAAGTAACATAATTCGTTGTCATTGGAGTTATTTGTTGACTAATGGTAGCAGAATCTGTAGTCAGTGAAGTACTTTGTTGACTACTTGCTGCATAATCTGTATTTAATTGAGATTTTTGTTGACTACTAGAGGCAGAATTTGTATTTAATGACGTATTTTGTTGACAACTTGTAAAATAATTCGTAGGCATTTGAGTTATTACTTGACTCTGGGTACCAGCATTGATAGTCACTGGAGTTATTTGGTGAATATTGGTAACATAATCTGTTATCATAGGGGCTATTTGTTTACTAGTGATAGGAAGCCCTAAAGTCAAAGGGTTCCCATGTTGACTTTTTGTAGCAGAGGCTTTAATCAGTGGAGATGTATGTTGAATATTGAACGCATCATTTGTTGTGAATGGAGTAAATTCTTGACTAGATTTAAAGAAATGTGTAGTCAGGGGAGTTATTTGTTGACTAATGGTAGCAGAATCTGAAGTCATTGGATTTATTTGATGAATGTTGGTAGCATAATCTGCAGTCACTGGAGATATTCGTTGACTGAAGGTAACAGAATTCGTTTTCAGTGGAGTTATTTGTTGACTAGAAGTAGTGGCAGCAGAATTTGTAATCAATGGAGTTATATGTTGAATAGTGGTAGCAGAATCTGAAGTCAATGGAGTTAGGTGTTGACTAGAGATAGGTAAACCTGTAGTCAATGAAGTTAATTGTTGACTAGTGGTAGCAGAATCTGTTGTCAGTGGAGTTATTTCTTGACTAGTGGTAGCAGAATCTGTAGTGAGAAAAGTTATTTGTTGACTAGTGGTAGCAGGATCTGTAGTCGATCGAGTTATTTGTAGACTAGTGGAAGCAGAATCTGAAGTCAATGAGTTTATTTGGTGAATAGTGGTAGCAGAATCCGTAGTAAATGGAGTTATTTGTTGACTAGTGGTAGCAGAATCTGTTGTGAGTGGAATTATTTGTTGACTAGTGGTGGTAGAATCTGTTGTCAGGTGAGTTATTAGTTGACTAGTGGTAGCAGAATCCGTAGTCAATGAAGTTATTTGTTGACTAGAGGTTGCAGAATCCGTAGTCAATGTAGTTATGTGTTGACTAGAGTTAGGTAAACCTGTAGTCAATGAAGTTAATTGTTGACTAGTGGTAGTAGAATCTGTTGTCAGTGGAGTTATTTTTTGACCAGTGGTAGCAAAATCTGTTGTGAGTAGAGTTATTTGTTGAATAGTTGTAGCAGAATCTGTAGTCGATGGAGTTATTTGTTGACTAGTGGTAGCAGAATCCTTAATCAATGGAATTAATTGTTGACTATTGGTAGTAGAATCGGTAGTCAATGGAGTTAATTGTTGACTGGAAGTAGGAGAATCTGTAGTCAATGGAGATATTTGTTCACTAGAGGTAGTAAAATCCGTAGTCAATGGAGTTATTTGTTGACTAGAGGTAGGTAAACCTGTAGTCAGTGGAGTTATTTGTTGACTAGTGATAGCAGAATCTGTTGTCAGTGGAGTTATTTGTTGACTAATGGTAGCAGAATCTGTTGTCAGTGGAGTTATTTGTTGACTTTTTGTAACAAACTGTGTAATCATTGGAGTTATTGGCTGAGTAGTTGTATCAGAAGCTCTAGTAGACACAGTTGTAGGTTGATATATTGTTATAGAAACGCTATCCGATGAAACTGTTGATGGACTAGTTGTAAGAGACCCGCTTGTGGACGGACTTGTTTCAGAATGAATTGTAACAGTAGCTCTTGTCGGTCGGGTTGTTTTAAAAGAATCATTCGTTGGTTGAGTTGTTGATTGACCCCTTGTTACAGAAGCATTTTTTGATAAAGTTGTTTGAAGGTTAGTTTCAAAGGTTAAATTAAACGTTTTCCAGTTTGATCCACGAACACAATGCGATGGATGAACTACTGTAAAACAATACAAATATAGTTGGATTATCTGTACTTTCTTCAAACTTTTAAAATGCGATATGCTGATTTCTTTTATTTCTAAACTGCTGGATAAATAATACATAAATTCAAATAATTATAATGTGAATGCTTTAAGAATAGTTTGTGATTAACGATATGAGATGAGAATTAGAACCAATGTAGTTTAGAATTAAGAACCATTAGAAGTATGCTTTAGACTTACCTGATTCACATATAAAAGGAAGTATATTATGTAAATCAGTTATGGTCCATGTCCCGTCCCTCAAGACAACTCGCTGCTTTCGTCCAATTGTCTTATTTGAAAAGCCGGGTATAAGGAACGTAGCAATTCTTCCAATGAACTTCTGATCTTAACATAAATACCGTACAAATTAATTCCACAATAATCTATCGTATAATTATCCATTTATATAACCGGAAACTATATAACTCATATGTAAACTTTAGAATAACATCAACAAACGTGTTTACAAAACAGCTCTTCAAAATCAAACGCCTTTTCAGGGCGGAAATTACATTCTGACCACCTCCATTGGCCGTTGACGGGAACTAGACCAGTCCAAACAGACTGGTTTTTGACAAATAGAAAGGGTTCCTGAGAGAGAACTCTGGATACAAAATTCTGTTCCTTCTCACTGTCAATGGAGAGTAATGTCCCACTGTAATTCGTCCAACAGAGGTGCTCAGCCTCCATCCAGTTCAAGTGGACACTAACCAAGAAATAGGTTTTGTTGAACTGATCATCTTCTACAACTATGTCGTTTTCTCGTTGACAATATAATGCAGCTGAAATAAAATCAACGTTTATATACTAATATGACGCGTTGGTTGACAATTAAAGTAGTCCGAGTATCGCACTACGTCATAATACGGATTTTACAATATTGGTTTGACTTTTACATAGCGTTTTAGATATCCGGTGTGGATTTTGCTCTACATCGCTGTTGTAAACAATGGCAATAATAAGCAATTAGAACGGTAATGTATGTATTCTATGAGAGATAGAAATGATTAATTGATTGAGAAACTCGATTTTGTTAAAGTAAAATGAAAACCGAAATTTCTGTTTAACCAGTATCTCAGGTATGCTTATATTTTTTTTTTTTCCCCCCCCCCCCCCCACGAGTTTTTCTTTTTCTTTACTAACACCGGTTTAAATTTAGAGACAGAAGCTTTTTCGAATTTAATCAATCGTCAATTAATAAATGTTTAAATGATATCTAACATTGTTGACAGATCTAAGCAGAAAACTAGCAAAATGTGATTTTACGGAATTTTTCTTCAGGGTCTACTTGGTTTAAAGCTTATAGCGTGAAAAGTACTTCGTCAACATATCATTTATTTTACCAAATATTTTTTCCAAGATGTCATTCTATAGAATTAACACCAAGAATTTAGGTTTGAGTCCATAAAATAGTAAAAAATGACTAAATACGATACATGCATGGCATTTTTTTGTATTCTATTTTGATATATCAGGCCCATAAAGCGTACTTACTTACAACAATTTTCGAACAATACTTATGAGATATGGTTTAAATAAATGTTTGTTACTCTATTTTGTATGTCCAGTTTTGATTTCCCCAAAATTGGTAATTATTTCTAGGAAAAACGGACGTCTGGCAAATTTCGTCATTGTCAATAATTTTCGGAAGCGGGTACTCCCGTCTGAGAAGTGATAACAAAAAAACTAGCATGTAAACAAATATATTTTCTTTTGTTTATGTATTGCTAGAACGTATATCTATCATTTAAAGCTAAGCTTTTAATGATTGAGCCCATTTAGTGCCGAGTATAGGACTACCTTAACTGTGATTGAGAAGAAGGTTCATTTTTTTTTCATTCAAACAAAATCATTTAATAATGTGATGATGAATTGTGTTAAGGTGGATATATGTTAAATTTGAGTTTATTAAAAATTCCAGAAAATTAAGACTGTCACATGTTCCACTCTCTCTCTCTCTCTCTCTCTCTCCTCTCTCTCTCTCTCTTTTGAATTTATCAAGTTTAACTTTTATTACATTATCATTAAAACTTACCTTCCGTTAAACAAAATAGGGCGATGACAATAAATCCACTGACTATCGTCATTTTGTCCATCTCTATTACAATGCATTGTTTATCTCGGTATCTATGATATCAATGCTCAAACAATGGCCAGAGTTATCTCAGGGTTCACAGTGTGTACTACTGACCGGAAGTAGTACTAAACAAACAGAAATTGGTTCCGATTTCTTTATCGTCGACCCTCAGTTAACATTACCACTCTCAATATCACTACTTCGTCTAAAACAACTGTCCTAGTTATCCAGTTTAGTATGTTAATAATATGAATGTTTTAAATTCCAAGGTTACACAAATAAACATGGAATGTTATAATCTTAGGAGTAGGGGAGGGGTGTGTGGAATAATATGGTCCGAAAGGATATCATCCACCGACAATGAAGTATATAAACTAGTGGACATATTCAAATTGTCAGATAGTTTCATCAGGATTGAGTCAGAGAATCCTTTAATGTGATAGAACATTCATAAATTTAATTTTATATGTTTATACAAAGTTATCAAATTATCTTTTTTATAATAATTGCATGCATTGATATTTTTAGTTTAGTGGCATTTATAAATATAAATACATTAATTAACTTTTTTCATTAACATTTTCACCGATAATTGCAGTTTGTTCAAATTTGCTGAAATGTTTTCTATTTTTGGGTGATTGATTTTCATGTCTGACTGTTCCTTAGATAACACCGTTCAAGGGATCGCTTCTTTTGAAAATCAATTCATTGCCGATGTACAAGTGAGAGGTAGTGTTGACCGCGCAGTGCCCCACTTAGACCAACAGATAAGCAAAGAACAAGATTCATTGCGAGCATCGATT
The DNA here is from genome assembly GCA_016163765.1 of Magallana hongkongensis. NCBI lineage: Eukaryota > Metazoa > Mollusca > Bivalvia > Ostreida > Ostreidae > Magallana > Magallana hongkongensis. The sequence goes on along the minus strand of WFKH01010211.1, from coordinate 58,759,009 downwards.
AAAATGCACTAATATACAATCAACGCCATTAAGATCAGGCGATCACTTACTTAGTAGACAAGTGCTTTTGTCTGGAAATTTCCGCACATCCTTCAGTGATAGACAGATTATTCGTTATAACGAGGTAATCGATGATCCGCTGTAATCAGGCACCTCGTCCTGACTGGCTCTGTTCCATACGAGCCGAGTGTGGAACTGGACGCTAAAGAGAAAGGTAGGCCAGGCACGTTGTATGTCTGTGTTCTTAGTTTATTTCGGATACATTTGTACACAATTTTACCAAAAATGACAATAATGCTTTTTTTCCAATGGTTAAGGTCGCTCCTATCGCTATTCAGAAGTGTTTCATTGCCGGGCATACGAAATCTATACTACAATGTACTTGTATAATACGGGTAATTAATTGTGAATGGTTTTAATGAACGGCATTAATAATCCGACCACTGGCTAATGTTGATTATTTCATTATTCAGTACGTACAGTTGTGAACCAAATGTACACGAGTTTCTATGCAGGGCATGATAGAATGTAAATAAGTTCATTTAGAATTCCAGACGACGAGAGATACATTTTATTGATAAAACTTTGGAATAGTCATTTATGTATGTGTAAAAAAATAGCGGTATTGTCACATTTTTTTCTGCTATAAAAGTCCTAATGCAAAATGAATATTAACTAAATGACGCAAGCCATGTATCAAGGTACACGTGGTGTTAAAACTTTTTGACATACATGTAATTTGTCCTTTTTTTTTTGGTTATTTTTGTTTAATTTGCTTTGGATATATTTGTTGTTGTTAATGTAATATTGTTGTTTTAAGTATTATTTTTTTGGTATTTTTTTAAGGGGTAGGTATTATTTTGTTTTGTTTTGTTTTTGTTTTGCTTTTGTTTGTTTGTTTGTTTGTTGTTTTTTTTTTTGGGGGGGGGGGGGGTGGGGGGGGGGGGGAGGGGATACTGGTAGTAGTAATTAAAAAGCTGGATATTGTATAGAAATATCTTTCCCCAACGTGTTGCACTCAATCAGTCACAGCTCCCAGTAGAAACTCGTGGCCGGGGCAGGATCTTCGCACCAACTGTTAACACAGAGTGTAGTGATACATTTCTGTATCAAAGTATGTTTCTGATCTCTCCTTCAACGTTCATTCATCATTATATGAATTTTGCAGCCATCGCAGACGAGGTTTTTGATCATGAATAAAACATGAAGCTATTTTTGACAAGATTTAGAGCACCAGTGTTTTCATTCTGGAACTAGCGTCAATGTTCACCGCAATACCAATTCTTTGATTCCTAAAATCAAAGGAATTTCACCACTAGCTTATGTTGGAGCTGATATTTTGGCTATCAATAGTGTAGCCGAGATTGCAACTTTGGTCATAAATTAAGAGATCTATTGCAAGCATCATACTTCTAATTCACGGTTTTTTAAATGCTAATATACATGTACAAATGTACTGATTTTTGAACACAACAAATGTTCTTTCTTAGTAATAACTATTATGTATTAACATGAATCGGAGTTACAGATTTATTTACGTGCTACATCCCCTTCCATAAGGTATAATGTTTTCACACAAGAACAATATCGCACGAATGCATTTTTATACAAGTATCTACATGTAAAATCATGTAGCAATAAGATGATGGGGTTTATCTATTTTAGTTTATTTCCTTATTTCTTTTATTTTAGAAATGGAGATATACCCCAACACTACAATGTACAGAAACATTTCAGACGTAACCATGGCAAACGGAAGTAACCAATCAGAGAGCGACATCGAGGCGGACCCATTGTTCCGGATTTCCACGCTGATCTGGGTTTACACCTCCCCCGTTTTGTTACTCACCGGCACGGTAACAAATACCCTGTCTATATGCGTGCTGCAGAGAAAAGCTCTTACCAAACAGACCACCACATTCTACCTGACCGTTCTATCATTCATCCATCTGTTCACGCTGTATTTTGGACTAGGAACGGCTTGGCTCAAGCGTGCCTTTGACTTCGACATCCGGGTTCATTCCGAGTGTCTGTGTCAGTTTGTCACGTTCGCCGTGAACGTCTTCCTAAACATGTCGGTATGGACGCTTGTCGCGGTCACTATAGATCGTTGTATCATCGTGTGTCTACCGCATCACTCTCAAACGCTCTGCCGACTCAAGTACGCAAAGTGCACCGTAGCCGTCATCTTTGCTTCAGTTGCTCTAGCAAATATACACATATTTTGGGGAGTTTCATTAAGCAAAACTAGTGAAGGTTCCCAAGAGGAGTGCACCCACGGCAACTATTTTAATGAGTTTGTGTTTCCGTGGATTTCTCTGACCGTGGGTTTTATCCTACCATTTACTATAATGGTCATTACAAACAGTCTCATCGTTCGAGGTGTTTATGCTTCCCAAAAACGCTTAGCTTATCAGTACAGCACGGCCTCGGGTGGTGGTTGGAACAAGTCATCAGCCAACAGCGACAGATACCCACCCCACGGGAACAGATCCCCATCCCACACAGACAAGCTCTCCAGCCTGACCACCATGCTCCTGGCGAGGAACGCCGCCTTCCTGATCCTGACCCTGCCCATCATGATATTTCTGATCGTGGAGCCGTACTACGTGTCTGAGGATCGGGACAGCGCCGCGCTCTATCTGACCTGGGCTGTCGTCAACATTTGTGATTACTCCGATCACGCTATTAACTTCTTCCTTTATTGCCTGGCCGGATCAGCTTTCCGTAAAGAGTTGCGTAACATGCTGAGGGCTGTGAAACGAGAAAGGGCTAGATGACCCCCCTCCCCGTTATTTCCAAACTTTGATGGTGGAGAGTTCATCCACAAATCAATGGCGGAGCAAATAAAACAAAATTGATAATGGTTGTAAATATTAGTCTTGTATTGCTTCAAGGACAGAGTCCCGGGGGTCGATTATTTGCGAACCTCTACATGACAGACTCCTGTGGATTATCACCAGTATTGTTTGGAGGGAGGCATATGGAATGTTTGAATAGCGATTGCAAACAATTCAAAAGGATTGACCGATATTTGAACTTAAAACAATCGGTCTATCAATCTTTTATAAGCTTCAGGCTATTAGCGATATGATAAAATTAAGACAAAAAGTTCCAAGTTTAATGACCCTTAATCCCGAGTTATCCCGAGGCGCTTCGGAAGACATCGGCACTTTAGCTGACCCTTTTTTTTTTTTTTACTAGGAATAGTCCATCTTGTTGTAAATACCCAATACAGAAAATAAATAAATTAATTGTGTAAAAATATATTATAGAGGCGTGGTGAATAAAGAAATCATTGCTTATTGACTGAATGACTTGATAGTGCTATCAAAACAGAATTTTGGTGCTTCGCCTTGTAAAGACATCTTTCATATGGTTCAAGGTCAATTCGTTTTCGGAGCTGTTAATAAAATCCTTTAAAGCAATCACTCATCTTCACAAATTGTAAAAACTATCACATGATCGGTTTCGATACACGAAAAAACTGCTAATAGAACGCAATTGTGAAAACTGCATTATATACAAAAATATGCCCAGGACTATATTATTACTTATCAGGTTTGTTACTGACTGACTACAGAAAAATATTGGGGTTGACCAATCTCATAGACGTCTATGAGATTGACCAACCACAATATATTTCTGTAGTCAGTCAGTAACAAACCTAATAGGTGTTTTGCTTTCCCGAGGACTGTCAAGTGACATACATGTATTTATTCACAAATAGCGATGATCTACGCATAGCCATGTACAAGATACCTAAAATCTCGTCCAATTTAACTCATGTAAACTCTTCAAAATTATCAATCTCACCTTTAAAACACTCTTTAAAAAATCTTCGCTTCACCCATGTTTACTTACAATGTTTTGTTGCTTTTCAATTTTAAACGTATTCTCCCTTTCCTCGTTTTTAGCTCACCTGAACCGAAGGTTCAAGTGAGCTTTTCTGATCACCGTTGTCCGTCGTCCGTCCGTCCGTCTGTTAACTTTTCACATTTTCGACTTCTTCTCTAAAACCACTGGGCCAAATTTAACCAAATTTGGTACAAAGCATTCTTATGGGAAGGGAATTATAAATTGTTAAAATAAAGGGCACAGCCCTTTTTAAAAGGGAGATAATTGCGAAACAGCGAGTATAAGGTGTGTGTCTTTAAAAATCTTCTTCTCAAAACCCACTGCACCAGAAATGCCAATATTTACATAAAAGCTGGTGTATACAATGAAGATTCTAAATTATAAAAATCGTGACCCTCAGACCAAAACTGGGGCCCCAGGCGGGGTTCAAAGTTTAACATAGAAATACATAGGAAAAATGTTTTAAAATCTTCTTCTCAAGAACCAACGCACCAGAAAGGCCAATATTTACACAAGAGGTTGTATATAAAGTGAAGACTCTAAATTATAAAAAATTGTGACCCTCGAACAAAAAGTGGGGCCCCAGGCGGGGTTCAAAGTTTAACATATATAGGAAAATGTTTAAAAATCTTCTTCTCAAGAACCATAATGCAACAGTTTGGGATATTACTATGCATACATCCTTAAATAATGTAGATTCTAATTTGTAAAAATCGTGACTCCCGGACTAATACTGGGGCACCGAGAGGGGTTCAAAATTTAACATTTTAAAAAATATATAGGAAACGTTTAAAAATGGTCTTCTCGAGAACTACAATGTTACAGTTTGTGGAATTACTATGCATGCATCCCTGGCTTATGTAGATTCTTAATTGGTAAAATCGTGACCCCGGGACTAATACTGGGACCCCAAGAGGGGTCAAAATTTAATATAGGTAACATGTTAAAAAATTTTCTTCTAGAGAACTACAATGCTACAATTTGTGAGATTACTATGCATACAACCTTGGATAACGTAGATTCGATAGTTTTATAATAGTGACCCCTGGACTAATACTGGGGACCCAAGATGGGTTAAAAGTTTAATGTAGATGTATATATAATGAAAATGTTTAAAAATCTTCTTCTCGAGAACTACAATGCTTCAATTTGTCAGATAACTACGTAAGCATCCTCAAATAGTGTAGATTCGAAATTATAAAAAGCGTGACCCTCGATCTAAAACTGTGGCCCCAAGAGGTGTTCAAAGTTAGACATAGAAATATAGAGGGAAAATGTTTAAAAATCTTTTTCTAGAGAACTACAATGCTTCAACTTGTGAGATTACTTTGCAAGCATCCTTAAATAATATAGATTCTAAATTAATAAAGCTGTGACCACCGGACTAATACTGGGGCCCCAAGAGGGGTTCAAAGTTTAACATAGAAATATATATGGAAAATGTTTTTAAAAAGTTTTTTTTCGAGAACTATAATGCTACAGATTGTGAGATTACTATGCAAGGATCCTCAAGTAGTGTAAATTCTAAATTGTTAAAGCCAACCATAAACCTCGGACCAATACTGGGGCCCCAGAAAGGGGTTCAAAGTTTAAAATAGAAATAGCATATACTACGAAATAGAATGTTACAGGGAAATGCTGTTCAGGTGAGCGATGTGGCCCATGGGCCTCTTGTTTTTCTTTCTAATAGCAAACGTTTTTTCAAGCGGAAAAATTTTACGTCGCGAGGACAAACGAAAGCAAAGAACAATGGCTACTCAATCAAACGAAATAGACTCTGGTAAATGTACAAGTATCAGCACCAGATGGAATATTATATAATTAACACAAAAAATGAATAAATGACGATTCTTTAAAAGTTCAGAGTGCATGTTTCTCGAAACAATAAACTTACAAATAATAGGCTGTGTGCAATTTTATAATTACAAAAAGGATTAATATATCTTACTTTAATATCTACAAACATAAACTCGGCAGCATTTGCCGATAAAGTTACACATTCACCCTATCATATCAAGCCCCCACTCCCATCTCTCTCTCTCTCTCTCTCTCTCTCTCTGTTAACTGCAAAGTCAGATGTGCAAAACTTTATCATATACAGTACGGGGATTACAAAGTATTCTCAATAAATAACTGTAATAGCGACCGGTAAGAACCAGTGCGCGGGTAAAAAAATCCAAAACAGATTCATAACAAATATAGTTTTGCTGCATCCTAGCATGCATCCTAGCGCCCGTAGTGTTTTGCCGAAAATGCCTCATATTTAAATGTTTCAGTGATGTTTGAAGACACGTTTAGAGTACCGCAAAAAAGGGTAAGATAAAGGCATCCATCGTGATGGTAATTTTTATACATGTAGACGCAATGTTCATACTTTACAGTCATATCGTACCAAGCTAATATTGCATAAGGAAGTTGTGGAAACAAGAAACTTTGGACATAGTATAATATCTCATCCAGTACCGCAGGTAAATATAGTAAAGTACGGAAAAATTATAAACAATCTAATTGATAAATTTGAAAATTTCCCTTTTTTGCCGAAATCACGCCGTGATCGCGATAAACACGGAAGGAATTGAGATAATTTGTCGGATTGCAAAACATCATTAACATTTATTTCAGCTGTATTTTTATATGAAATACATGAAAACCATGGAGAGCGCAGTCACAGACTTCTCCTTCAAACTGTATCGAGAATTGTGCGGAGGGGATGATAATCTGTTCTTGTCCCCTTATAGTGTATCGGCGGCTCTGTTAACGATGTTGGGCGCCAAAGGGGAATCCGAGGCGCAGGTAAAACAGGTACTGGGAGTGACGGGAGTTCCTAACCCCCACCAGGCGTACCACAAGCTACACGCCACCCTGACGGGCAAGTCCAGGGACGGGGCAAAACTCGCCATAGCCAACCGGATATTTTCCAAACTCGGTCTGGATATTAAAGAATCGTACAAAAAAGAATCGCTGGAGCATTACAACAGTGAGATAGAATTGTTGGATTTTGTAGGAAACCCGGAAGGATCGAGAACTCGAATCAACACCTGGGTCGAGGGCCAGACCATCAATAAAATCAATGATTTGATTCCAGAGAGAAAAATTAACCCCCGGTCGTTAATTGTTCTAATCAATGCTATCTACTTTAAAGGGGATTGGAAAAATGCATTCCAGGTTTTAAATACAAAACGAGAACCATTTAAAATATCCAAGACACAGTCGGGCACGGTTGAAATGATGAATATGGAAAAGAGAAAATGGCTGATTGGAATGTCAAAATCCATGAATTGCCAAGTTCTGGATCTTCCATACAAAGGGGGAGAACTAAGTATGATAATCGTTCTTCCGAACAAAGTTGACGGTTTGTCGAAATTGGAATCCAGGTTGTCGGCTGACGCGTTTCACGAACTAACAAAGGCAATGTACCGTACCCGGATGTCATTGTCTCCATACCGAAATTCAAACTGGAAAGCTCGTTTAAACTGGAGAAAATCCTCTATGGAATGGGAATCATCGATATCTTTTCCAGCAAAGCCGACTTCAGAGATATGATGGAAATTTCGCTAAATGGCGCTTTTGTATCTGACGTCATTCATAAAGCGTTTGTTGAGGTCAACGAAGAGTGGACGGAGGCCACCGCTGCCACAGCAGTGATAATAGCGAAGTCAGTGAAGTGCGTGCCGATAAAACCAGTGGTGTTTAAAGCGGACCACCCGTTCCTCTTTCTCATCAGAGAAAATTCGATCGGAACTGTATTGTTTATCGGTCGCTTCTTGAGACCATTCAGTTAGAAACATTGCATGTACATCTGTAAACCATATTTTTATGGGCAAACTATATTATCAAACTTGATAATACAATGTAACTGTATATTTATTTACATGTTCTTGTATAATTGCTTATGGCTTTCATTTTCATGTAAGTTTATTTTGTTATCGTGTTCAGTATCAATCCATGTATTTTGTACTTTGAATTATTCTATTAATTGCAATTAAAACCGGGAAAAATCAATTAATTTTTACTTTCTAAAATAGACTTTGGAATTAGGCAAAGTTCAACAATTTTATTTCCCAACGTTAACCCATGGATACATTTGATAAAGAAGAAATCATTGCCAATTACTTTCCTTTAGACATTTCAGATACAAAGATTATCTGCGATTCATTCTTTTGGTACAAAAATGTAAACACAAAATTGGCGTTGTTTAGATGATATAATACATTTAAGGTTGAATAGCAATCCATTGATAAAATGTTTTAGGACGATGCCATAGGAAATGAAAATCTGCATTTTATATGATTGTATATGTTTCGAATAAGGACAAAACTACTGATTTGGCACGGAAAAAATAGGACGTTGAAAAATTAGCTAAATAAGCATAATGATAATA
>WFKH01010211.1:58716863-58727305 GCA_016163765.1 Magallana hongkongensis | reverse complement strand
ACAGGAGCGTACTTCCGAACGAAAGACTCGGTAATTTCCGGTAAATTCACCTACTGCAACTTCTTGAGTCTTTCAGAAAACGGTAAAGAACTGATTGTCCGGATGTTGTCAAAAAGACCCGAGAAGCTGTATCTGTATCGCACTTCAATACATGTATACATACACTCCCAGTTAAACGTGTACATGAAGTCCTGGAAACGAGGGCGTTTTCCGTTTGGTTTTCACTTGATTAAAACTTTTTTCTTCGTTGGCGGATTTTTTTGACGTCATAGTTGCTCGAAGTTTTTGTTGTAAAGATATCAGCTGTGAGGACCTTGAACTCACATATCTATGGTTCCTCAAATAAATAATTCAACTATATCGCCTTTCGTGAAAAATTTTAAAAATTTTCAAAGGTCATAAATCAAAATTACACAAATTACAATGAATACTAGCTATAGTAAGTGTAATGTACCGAAATACAAGGTTTTAATCCGAATACCTGTTTGTGTCACGTGGATCTTTAGAACCGGTGTCAATAACAGAGCTACAATGTATAAAACGAAATATAGAGTTAAACATTTATTGATAATTATAATTTATTGATAAATAAAATAATATTTGTTTTTATTTTTCAAATGCACTATCCTATTTTATGAATTGTCAGAAAAAAACCATTGCTTTTAAATTTCCAATCTCCCAAATATTCAAATCCAGACAATTAAATTCTAATTCTAGCTAAATCATTCTAAAAACCTTGGACTTTACCAAGAGAATTTTTGACGTGTTGTATGTTGACGTGCGATACATATCATTATCATAGAGCTGAGATTTTTGTTTAAAAAAAAAAAACAACTCAAAATTTGCACGTATTCGTATGTTTAGCTTAAAATATAATTTCAGAGAAATTCGCAAAAGGCCATCTGTTTAGACGGGTTACATACATGTAACGTATACTTGACACTTATTTAAGAAATTGAATAATCTGGGCAGCAGCTGTGCATTCTATCGTGTCTCTTTACACGACATGTACACCCACGGAATGAGGACAACTCGCCCCCAAGACAAGTCGCCCCCAGTAAAACCGAAGACAACTCGCCCCAAATTTAGGACAACTCGCCACCACTCAAGACAGCTCGCCCCCAACATAAAAAAAATCTTGCTCCCAGTATTTTTGTTGGTATTACGACAAACTCTATAACGAAAATTTAATTTTTTCCCTCATACACCACAACGAAATTTATCAGTTTTTTTTCAATTTTTGATAGATTTTAATTTGAAATTTAACGACTTTCAAAACTTTCAATCACAGTTTTACTTGAACATTTTTTTTAAAATGCATCTATAATCAGCGAAGGTTGTATGTATTCTGACTAAAAAATATGTTTTTTATTTTTTATAAATTCTCTTTCCCAATATAAACTCAGGCAAATACATGTAAATGTACCTAAAAAATTGTGATTTTAGAAACCGGAGCAATTAAAGTTGAGCACATTGTTTTAAGTTTTAAAATAACTTAATTATGACCAACGTAATTATGTAATCAGCGATCAAACAATCCCATTATATTATTCATGTGATAATGATAATTAGGTAAAGTTATGATGAAACCCAAGCTGTAAATAATTAGAGTGACATTTACACGTATAATTTTGATTCTTCAAAGTGACGACTTATTAATGTATGCAAGCTCTGAATCTTACGATGTATTTAACAATAAAATTAAGTTTAATATTTGACTTCCTGTTAATATTTTCGAAAATCATTGAAAAATTAACACTATATGTCAATTAAATATGTATAAAACATATCTTTTTCATCGGGGGCGAGTTGCCTTGACTGAGGGCAAGTTGTCTTAATTTGGGGGCTAGTTGTCTCGAGCTGGTGGCGAGTTGTCTTGGGGGCGAGATTTCTTGGGGGCGAGTTGTCCAGCATTCACACCCACGTCTCTCTCTCTCTCTCTCCTTTTTTTTGTTTCTTTCTTTCTCTATCTGTCTGTCTGTCCGTCTGTCCTCTCTCTCTTTTTTTTCTTCCTATGACTGTCCGTCTCTCTCTGTCTGTTTCTCTCTCTTCCTCTCTCTCTCTCTCTCTCTGTCTGTTTCTCTCTGTCTCTGTCTGTCTGTCTGTCTCTCTCTCCTTTTTTTGTTTCTTTCTTTGTCTGTCCTCTCTCTCTTTTTTTCTTCCTATGTCTGTCTGTCCGTCTCTCTCTGTCTGTTTCTCTCTCTTCCTCTCTGTCTGTCTGTCTGTCTGTCTGTCTGTCTGTCTCTCTCTCTCTCTCTCTCTCTCTCTCTCTCTCTCTATCTCTCTCTCTCTCTCTCATAGAAGAATCATTAGCCCATACCAACACGTTTCAGATATTGCAAGTCATATTTGGGTATTTTCTTTATCTGTAATTCATAAAAAGTCACCTTAGCCTCTCTGTAAGAATGCATTTCGGAATGAGTTTTGTTTTCAGAATGAGAGAGCAATTCATGGACCCTCACTCGGCATACTGTACAACAAACTTAAAATAAATAAACAATTATAAAGGTAAGTAATCTTAACATTGAAGGATGATACTCTGACATTCATTTTTAAAAAATCATCATTATAAAAGCAAAGGTAGCATTTTTACGAAATGAACTATGATAATTTATTATCCAAGTTGTTGTATACAAAGTTCAATAACATAGATTTTGGTGTTAATGATAATCTATCAACCAATTAACACGCTAATTAAAGTAAGTGTATCTACTAATCACTACCAGGCCACCATTACATTCGCTGACCCACATTTCAGGTACCTACTTATGTGCTCCCATTCACTGAGTCTATTAAATATAGATTATTGTTCCAGCCTTTTTAACCATTGAGATTTCGTGATGAAGTCATCATATAAACACTTTCCTATTTGCTCGATTACGGTTTCTTTAATAGTCACTGTGGTTTTTTTAAGTGTAGAGTTGTAAAGACGGAAGCGTACAACCGACAGACGACTCTGGGATTTCCGGTTAATGCACCACATGCATCTTTAATTGCTTTTCAAAGAATCGAAAAACAACTGATTTTCCTAACTATACCGTAAATGCCCGAGAAGTTGAGTTTTTAACGAACCTGACTTCAAGTCACGCTTCCGACTCCAGTGCCTCAGATTACTCCTGGAAAGAGTATGTTTTTTTGTTTGGTTTTCATTAGTTCGCGCGTTTTTCTTCGTTGACGGGATTTCTTTATTACTGGAGAGGGTATACAGAGTTAATAATTTACAGACTTCGGGTTGTGCACTTCCTCTCCTTTGTGATTAGTAGAAAATAAAAAAATAAAATAAAAAATATGTGAACATTTCATTTATGTTGTTAGTTGAAAAACTGTTCGGCGGTAGAGAGAAAACTTTCTGACGATCAAACTTACGTGCGAATTAATAATTTTCAAGATTTCTAATCTTGAAAAAAGAAAAACAAAACGAAAAAAAAAAAAAATAATGAATGTTATTGCAACATTTCGATACAACTAGTTGAAAATAATATTCCATATGATCTATTGAAAAGGTCTGCTCTTTTTCCTTCATTTTTTATGCATAACTATACAATTACCAATGTTTTTTTTTTTAATGTTGAAGTACCATCACGTAATGTTGAAGTATCATCATGTAATGTTGAAGTATCATCATATTATGAAGATTATCAACATAAGGCAGTTGAGGCGTTCCATACTCTGACGTAATGCAAAGCTCTATGTTATTCATCAGTGGCCTATGTGGTCAGGCCAACAAAATAGTTTCCACTCCTCAATATAAAATTATGTACATGTAAGTGCTTCAACTTACTGTACTGTCCTGGCTTGAAAAACATATCAAATGTATAGTTGAATATAACATGCCAACATCTGATTGTATATGGAATACAAGTACATATTGTGGGCTGGTTTAGCCTGCAGGTTATAATTGGTCTGTATAAATACTAACTGCTTTAGGGGTACATGTGTATAATAACAGCTCATACATGAATGCATAGCAGTACTTCCAAATAAGTGAATACCCTTGCATGTGTGTATGACAACCTGGTATGTGTTATATATGGTTTATATATCAGATAAACCTCCCATTGTAACCGACAATGCTAACTTAACCAGTCCGATACTTATATATGCACGGCTCTTTGACATTCGTGTTATTGTATAGCCGAGTTAATGACCTTGCTCCTTGTGAGACATATTTATTACATTGTATGTAGAAATTATTTTACATGCACTAGACTGTAATGTGGATCTGGACATTTATTCAAGTATTTCATCCTAAAGGTGTTGTAATCATGATAATATTATAATTGTTTTTAATGTATATGCCTTCTAAGATCCTTGATTGGTGAATAAACCTACCTACTTTAAGAGAGAGTTGAGTTTCCTTTGATTCAATTCAATTCAATTCAGTTTATTCACTCAAACCATGAAATGGTACATGAGGTCATTCAGTATAATTATACATTTCAAAAGTCAGAGGTACATTTTATAAGTGAATAGATAGGTAGTAAATAAATAGTAAATAAGCATAAATATATAATATATACAATGAAAGTAGGAAAAGGTAGAATTGTGGAGGACAGACTATTATATTAGACTATAAATTTTTATAATGAAATAACATATTTTTTTCAGTTTTGTAACATTATTACAAGACATAAGCTCACAGAACTTTATAGTGTTTGGTGCTGAACAGTATTTATATTGATAACTTATGACTGTTAAGAGGCCGTTCGAGGGACGATAACTCGTGTCTCATCTCTGATCACGACTCGGAAAAATAAACAAAAGCCTTTGTCCTCAATATTTCTCCTTGCTCTCAAATGAGAGTACTTTATATTCATAATGTATTCGCTGTTTTTACATATAAGATATTCAAATTAAATGCACATTTAGCAAAAGAAATACCGTTAGATGCATTTCAGAGTTTTCTATCATGGAATAAAATGCAATTGCAAAGTCCCCGGGCGGTTTAGATTTCATGTGTAAGTTCTCAATCAATACCAATGAATAATATTTTGTTGCATTTGCCATATTGTTTTCTTTGTTAGAGCTGAGACGACACATACCAACAAACTTTGGGTCTGCTTTCCAACATTGCAAAAAAAGGCGTTTATGATTAAGGAATAAGGTATTATTGTTTTTAATTTAATATTATGAGGTAATCAAATACGTTAGGGGGTGATCAAATCCAATAAAGCCCGAATGGCTTTATAATAGATTTGATCACATGCACACGACCGTAATTGACCACCTCATAATATTAAAAAATGATTTCTTATTACTTATATTTATAGAATTTTCAGCAATTGTACGATTATGTATTATAATTAATAGTCATCGATGAAATGTATTGAACTATACATTACAAAATCGATTCGTAATGTTATCACAGAAAAAGTCACCGGAAAACGTAAATAGTACGGCATATAAAGCTATAAACACTGGCCTCTCGTGCATAGCAATGGTGTATATACATGTATCTGTATCAGGAAATGTTACATACATCAAACATATACACAAATAACATAAACACACGTACATATAGTAGATTGGTGTAACGATTATTTTTTTTTCTGCATCAACTGTTAATCGAAAGTTCACATACAGATAAGGAAACGACCCTTGTTTCTCCGAACTACAGCGTGTAAATATTTATATTTTTTCTCCATGTCTTCCTGATTGCTATTTCATTTGTGGTGTTGTCCCTATGCTGTTTTCCGCCTTCGCTGACTGTATCGTAACGTATCGATTCCTAATCAAATGCCTGTCACTTTAATTTGCTGGATTTGAGAGGATTTTGATTCAGTCTTCCTTTTGTCACCAGGGAACATAATTGCTGGAAAATAATGCAGATCACGGCCAGTCATTAAATAAATGTATCAATGAACACCACCCATCCATCCAACCATATCACCCCCCCTCTCTCTCTCTCTCTCTCTCTGTCTCTGTAGAGTCATCAGTCTATTTATTGTAAAGACCAAATTTTACCAATATTAAGTTGTATATTCTGATTTTATCAAGTCATATTCAACACAGAATACGTGTCATTTTCATTCAAGGAGAACGAAGGGTTAGAAATGTCGCTTTGATTATTCCATACAAACATGTTTTTTGGCATACTCTCCAGCAGCTGTCACCCCCCCCCCCCGCACCCCTAAAATAAGACAGAACTAAAAAAAAAAAAGTTGGAAATGTCAGCATTGCATTAAATGTACTGTTAAGGTAAAAAGCAATTTAATGAAGAAATAAACAAGGATTAAAAAAAAATTATTGACCAATATTACATAATTGTAAAATCTAGGGGCGCTGTATATCAGAGTTTCGGGATTGCAGTAGCTGCAGAACTGTAGCTCCACGGAAAATTCGGGTTGACGGACCGTGGAGCTACAGGTCCACCCATATACAAAACTGTATATTTATTGCGCACAAAAAGTTGCGCGCGGTTTTGGACTTATTAAGCTTATTTTAGGACATATTCTGTAAATATTTTCATACAAAAAAAATCCTGAGAAAATTTACTACTGATTCGCCTCTTTACTTGTCCCAAACGTTTTCCTTAGCACCCTAACCGACCTCGGAAATTGAAGTATGCTAAATTCACGTCGGGATCAAGAGTCGCCATTTTTACCTGTAAACAAACCACACCATTTCACTTTACGGGGCCGGTGAGAGTGTTTAAAAGATATTCAGAGGCAAGTTAAGGAAAGATATCTTAAGTAAAATGTCTCTGGAATTTTTTGGTATTGAGATTTTCACAGAATATATATCTTAATTAGGTTAATAAGTCCAAAACCGCGCGCAACTTTTTGTGCGCAATAAATATACAGTTTTTTATATGGGTGGACCTGTAGCTCCACGGTCCGTCAACCCGAATTTTCCGTGGAGCTACAGTACTGCAGCTAGGATTGCAGTCTTGTCATCAAATTAGCCACGTTTCCTTCAGTTTTCCCCAAAACCAAATTATGTAATGAGCACTGTGTTCATTTCCGGTAAATCTAATCAGAATGTTTAGGACATTTCATACAATTCTTGAGAAAACATCTGGACAACTATGGGAAGGATCTCAAATTAAAAAAGAGGAAGTGTATTACATAACTATCAGCTGTTATCTGTCTTATCTGCTGTATGTGAGGAGGATCTCGAGAATGATGTAACAATATTAAATTGTATTTTATTGAACAAAGGATTTTCTAATGCAGCGTTGTTGTTTTTTAAAAATCGTATCAAAAGTTAAAATACATTGAAATGCATAAAATCATAATTATGCCAAATATATAACCAGATCATTGAGTAAAACGCTTCGAGATTTTTCACTACACCCCCGCCTATTAAAAAGCTGAAGGTTTTAGATGGAACATATAAATCTGAGGGAAATGAATGTAAAGTGGGCCCTGCCCAACCGGAAACAATTTAGCATCGGCTTAAAATGCCCACAATGGCTCTTTAAACAATGTTTCCAAGAAAAGAGAGAAGCCATTATAGGCACGAAAAAAAAAATGCTTAGCAATTCATTGATATTGATTCCAACAATCGAATTAATCCGATTTATTCAATAAAGCTGTATATGAAGAATATTCCAAACTGATTAATTATTCTTAAAAAAGAAATTAGATCTTTTTTTATCTCGCATTATGTACAGTTACCAATGTTATGAAAAGTTCTGATAATGACAAAAGTTTAACGTCTGTCCACAAAGAATCAAAACAGTATTTACATGTGATAGAGTTTGCGTTGCACATGGTTAAAAATCAGCTCAATCGATTGTTGTTAATTTTTCTTCTGATATATCCCAGTTTTATAAGTACTAAACTAACAATTCTATGTAAAGTTTATTGTATCTTTTAGATTATAATTTGTTCTTCATACATACCAGGAAGCCTATAATATGTAAAATTTGAAAGCCAAAGAATTTTTTGTGCCCAGTACAGTTGAAATTTACCCAATGGTTCTTGAGAAAAAAAATTAACAAACGTTTACAGACGGACGTACAAAAAGTTATCATGCAGAATAAAATAAAAATCGCTCACTTTTTTGGTTCAGGTTAGCAAAAAAACCCCCAAAAAACAAAAAAACAATTAAAAAATAAGTACAGTGTAAATAAAAAAAAAGCATTAACCAAAAAAAAAAAAAAGAAAAAACAAAAAGGAAAAAAAAGGATCCCAAAAATACAATTTTACGATTAACATTTAACAAAAGACAAAACCAACTTGCACCTTTTCTCTAAGACAGTGTAGTTTACGATAGCTTTATTTTTTGCAACTACATATACAGTACAGTGGAGTCGGAAGCAAATTGAAAGGGGGGGGGGGGGGGGACTTATCAAAAAAAATAACAAAAAAAAAAAAGAAAGGGTTTTGTATTAATTTACTTTCCCCCCCCCCCCCCCCCCCCCCCCACCGGTTCCGACGCCTGTGCAGTAGTTTGTCCACAGAGCAAACCTTTGTTTGGATAGCTTAGGTTCAGTGTATGTATATCGACATATTGCAATTAACAAGATAATTAACGTGTATGTCCTTAATAAAGAGCTTAGTAAAGCAGGCACGTATATAGCATCAGGGGTGGGGGTGGGGGTTGGAGCCCCACTTTTTTCTCGAAAATTGAATTAATCATGGAGTTGACCCCCTCCCCGCCCCCTTTTTTAGAGAGATAAAAAATAATCGAAGTGAAAA
The DNA here is from genome assembly GCA_016163765.1 of Magallana hongkongensis. Taxonomy (NCBI): domain Eukaryota; kingdom Metazoa; phylum Mollusca; class Bivalvia; order Ostreida; family Ostreidae; genus Magallana; species Magallana hongkongensis. The sequence goes on along the minus strand of WFKH01010211.1, from coordinate 58,718,660 downwards.
TATAAGGAAATTAACAGTGAAATTGAAGTTTTTTGCAGTTCTCGGTATAAACGTTCTCTTTCTGATTCCCTTATAAATATAGCTCACGTTTACTTTATACAACAAAATATCAGTGCACATATTTTTTACTAAGAACTTTACCGTCCGCCATTTTTATCAACTTGACCTTGGGAAAATGCCATTAATTTTTTTTTTTTTCTAAGTGCATTAGCTTGTGTGTTTTTACAATAAATACATGTAGAAGTATTTATGTTTAAGGGCTATACCACTAATAAGAATATTAGTATGTTTGTAAAAACTGTATGAACGTACATTTATATACTACAATGCTTTTACAAATACAATTTTTTGAAGCGTAGTTGTTGACCAAACCTTCTAAACACGAAGAAAATCTCACATTGGTCTGTTACTAACGCAATTTTATTAACTCAAGGTCTATACACTTTTTTCTGTACCTAATCAGTAATTAAAAATATATATTTTTAATACAGTGTATACAGGACCATCAGTAATCACGTCACTCGAGTAGGGACCCACCTTTAAAACAAAGAAATATTTCAACAGAACATTTTTCGAAAGTAATAGAATCTCTCATTCTTGCATAGCTTAGAAGTTTACAAAATAAAATTTACAATTTCATTGCAAGCGATTGCACACACCTCGCCCATGTATTTGTGTGTATTCGTTTTATTATTTTTTATGAAGTTTTTTAATCAAACAACTTTTAACAGAAAAAACAATTAAAAGTGCGTTACAAATTTTCAACAAAACTTCATTCATAATTTGAAGTTTAGACATGAACTTAAAAAATGGGTCAAGTAGCTTCATATAATTTAATGAAAAACCAGATTGCGCGTGAAATGCGGTTAGGGATATAATTTTCTTCAGAAGTGTTTCCCGGGGAACTGTATAACTAAACCGGAAAAATTCACTCAAAACAGAAGTTCCGACGTGCAGAAATATGGATAAACTTAAGTTTATAGATGCTGTTCAAATTCCTTTGAAAAGTTATCATAAATGTATATGAATAAACATTTTTTTAAAATTCTCTCTCTCTCTCTCTCCCTGTGACGTGAACATTTTAATTAATACTAATTTTAATCTTCTAATTAACATTAACACAATATTGTGAGGGTTTTTTTTAGGCTGTTTTTCTACTCGTAACAACTTATATCTGACCAAAAAAAAATAATTTTCATTTCCATTTTCTTTCTAAATTTCATGATAGAAGATTTCAGTTTTCTTAGTTTTGAATTTTTTCTAAGAATTCTATTTCAACTAGGATAAAAAGGATACATGAACATATGTAATCCCGGCGAATCGTTTCCGCCTAAGGAAAAACTATTCAAAAAAGAATTAATAGAAAATTGAAAATCCTGCTTTCGAATTTTAGTTTCGATATTTTCTAAACACATGGCTCAATTTTCTTCTTCTTTTGTTATTCTAAATCACTATCATTAAGTAAGGCATTCACATACCCATTTTTTTCCATCGCGGGTGGGGGTGGGGGTGGGGATTCCGAACCTTTTTTTCGGTTATCGTGAATTTAATAAGTTTGAATTTTCCTGACACCCCCCTTCTCTACATCCGCGCATGAAAAACATACTCTTCATTTTCTCAGTAAAAAAAATATGAATTTAAAACTGTTCAATGTTTTCATGGTAAAGCGTGTCGTTTTTAAATTATACTAGTAATCCCCATACACAGTATACAGGCACGTAGCATTGTTTTTGAAAGTGGGGGGGCCAGACTCATCCAAAAAATCTTGACAAGCAAAAGAAAAAAAAAAAAAAAAAA
>WFKH01010211.1:58705584-58716763 GCA_016163765.1 Magallana hongkongensis | reverse complement strand
GACAACTCCGTCATAATTCAATTTTTTATATGTAAATTTAAGAAAAATCTTTGCTGCGACAAAAAGTGGGGGGGCCAGGCCTCCCCTGGCCCCCCCTGATGCTACGTCCCTGGTATAAGTCTAGGAAGATAAAACTGTGATACTTTGACGGAAGAATAAAAATCGTCAAATATATCAAGCCGAATATATAAAATGTAGATAACTACAATTTCCCATTGAAATTCTTTCTGATGATAACCGTTTTTGAAAAACTGGATTTCCTTGAAAATGCATGTACACTGCTTTTAGAAACTTATACAATGGCCATTTTTCCGACATAACTTTAACCCCCGATACAATATTATCGGGCAATCAAATATTGGTTGATGATTCAGTTGATTAACAAATCATTACGTCAATTTTCACACAAAAAACCCCTTTACACTGGAAGTTCAAATTATAAAAGGGGGTTGAATGGAGATCGAGTAAATTATCCATTATTAAGTTAGATGAGTGTAAAACCCAAAGGGGATATCGACAGCTATATCTGTTTCCGGATTTTTAAAAAATTCCCATACATTTTATGCATGAGTTTGTCGTTTAATCATTTCCTACTTTTCATTAAGATTTTGCAAGTTACACTCTACTGATTTATTGTATTTGCGTTTATTTTATTCTGGCATCCTGTAGATAAATATAGTAATCTAAGGAGGCTGGTGGCCAACAACTTAACCATCAGATCTAGCTTAAATCCAAGGGGTGATTTCTTTAGTCACTAACTATAATTTTAGTGAAGACAAAGTGCTTTTTTGCTTTTAAAATTTGAACATTTTTCTGTATCTTCATACAGAATTCTTCTTCTCAAAGAGAGAGATACATGTATAGCTAGTCTACATATGCCTTGACCATCCACCCCTCAATAGAATATTTTGTGCACATAACAGAATTTTACGTTCGATGATTTGTTCATAATGAGATCAGATTTAAAATCTTTTAATAATCCATAAATAACTTCAAAGCATGTTTAGCTTTACAACGAATTTTGTTCATTACTGACACATAAGGAAATCTCTCAGTTTTAAATACATATGAATGTACAACATGTAGATCCATTCATTAGATAACCGTGCGTCGCAGCTGTAATAAGCTAATCAACAGATCGCTCTAGTGGTGTAATTAAAATATTACACACACACAACTCACTCCACAATGAGAATTAATGGTTTTCAGGAAACATACTCACATTCTGCCCTCTGTCGATGGCAAAGTGTCAGCTTTTTTCTATTTTCAAACTATAACAACTGTCATGACATTCATGTTTGTGTTTTATCTGGTATGGTTTTGATAATGAAATATTTTGCAGACTCCATTGCGTATAGATACTGAACCGTTCCCTGTGTTAGCAATAGGTGCGATAGATGATGTATCTAAAGTTATAAGAAATTTTGTTTCTGATCATTTTGTTTTTTAACTCTTGACAAACTTTTTTGTTAAACGAAACATTTTTCTCAGCTTTTTTAAGAATGCTATTTATCTACCTTCAATGCAATTTCTTTTTATCATATCAAATCTTTCCCTTAGATTAACGCCTGTGCATGTATACACGTATATCACACCAGATTACGTGTGAGCACATTTAACACATTGGTAAAGAAAGGATCTCTAGTCGACAAAACAAGAACGGACAAAAAGACGGACAAAATGTTATAAAATAATTTATTTTCCAGGTGCTGCTTGATTCAGAGATATGTACAGACTCACGAGATTCAACACAAACCATGTCAATAAATAGATAAATATAAACAACCAGAGAATGTTTAATGCCCTATACCAAAATATCACATCCATGCATCTCACGGAATTGGTCACATTTTCATGTATCCAAATTGATTGCTCGTGCGAAACACGTAGATTTGGCACCGGTCCTTGACCTGTAGAAACACGTTACTACCCTTCGTCAATTTAAACGTGTCCCCTAGTTCTATTGGCTGTACTCGATCCTGACCCATCGGTAAATCCTTTGGGCACGCCCACTCTTTCTGCATCAGATTGACCGAGCCTCCATTTGGATGTTCTAAAACCACCCGGATGTAGTTGTCTGTGCTTTGTCTGCACAACGTGTCGTTGACGATGGTTGTTATGGAAACAAATAACTTGTAGGTCCCCGTTTCTTTGACTTCAACCTTTGTTTGGTGACCTAAGTGCAATCTCCCAGTATCACCTACATTGAAGAAGAAAAAAGAATTGTAATAAATACATGTAAGTCATAACAACCTGGCTCGCATCAACAAACAGTCCCGACCCATTCTGAGGCTACTGTAATTGGGGGGAGGGGGTATAATACATGGCTTTTATTTACTAGGCCTAATCGGGCATTTTCGTCTAATAGATTCCGGAATGTGATTGCACAACCCAGTATGTTTTCCATTTTTTTTTGTTGGTATTTTATGTGATAAATCACTTACAATGGTTTGTTGCGTTGATTTCGAAGTAGTCTGCTAGTGGTGGAATACGACCATTGGGACGTCTGTTACGTTCATGGACGTCTCTCATCTACAGAACAACAAAACAGTTATAATATGGTTATAATATGTTAGACATCATATTTCGTCTTGTCCACAAAGTAACATAAAGCTTTCTCTCTAATAATTTTTGATATCAACCCCATATACATGTATAATAAATACGGTATATAGTTGTAGAGGTACTCGTATCCAATGATAGTCAACTTCACTATATATATGTACATGCGATTTTGATATCAATACACTGACAGTTGTAAACTTTTATGGTGAGAACCCGGCAGTCATAGTTATATCAGTATACAATAAAAGATGTTCAAACCCAACCAACCTCTTTGGACAATGCGATGAGAGATTGGTCAACTTTCCGGCAGCACAGCACCTTGTTTCCTGTTCGGACTTTCACAGCCTTCCCACTCCAAAGCAGTGCCAAATCCTCTTCCACACACGCCGTACACAAAGCAGACGACAGGGGTACGTCACAGTGGCGTGTCGTCAGTAAACCGACAGCACCTGACGACTTGTCGTCTGCCACTAATATCCGGGTCTTATTATTGTAATAGGAAGTGGCGGTCCATGTGATGGCAGCGGCCATCATTAGATTAAAAATCAGGGAGATAATGGCTACCACGGTCATTCGTTTTGTCTTTGGTCTCCGGACTGCCGCCATACCAGTTTGATCTTCAAAACGACCAACATCATTTCCAGATGTTACCATGGCTATGCTCGTTGGTATCGGGGTGTTATAATACACAGACTGGGGGGTCTCGAAGTAGCCTGTAGTCATCATCTTGGTTTGTTATGCAGAGAGTTCAACCAGATTCTGTTTAAATGAAGACACTGCGAAAGACTTTATATTCAGCAATTCTGAATATCCTACGTACGTTTTCCAATCATTTTTCCATCCTCCATAGTGACGAATTTCCTCTTTTTTCAATCTAAAAATAACTTTTAAACATAAGAGCTCAGATAAAATTCATTTTGACCTTGGATGTTCGATACTTCCGTTTCACATTTGAGCTGAGTGGAATATAATAGTATGCGTTTATACAGCACAACCAACGCGGAAAACCCAACCAAATTTTTAAGATTCAAGAGAAATTAACAAAAACTCTATACGTCACTGGTTAGACTTTTAAATATCATTTCATTGTATACGGATTTATTTTGGGAAAACAATTAAAATCATTTATATACAAGGAGCCAAATTTAATTCAAAATAGATTTAACATGTTTTGTTGATATTTACGATAGTTTAACACTCTTTCTATCTGTAACGGATACTAGTGTTTAAGGATTTATTCTTTGAAAATACCACTTTTCAAAACATGTAATAACTAGGCGTTTACCTATTTTCAGTCTTGTTTCTAAGCAACAGTTTTGGTATATTATATTTAACATTTTTCGTGATAGTCACTTAAACCCAAACATGTCGCGCAAACAGTTGCATAATCATTGACTGATAATCAAGTGGGAAATAACGCTCTTTAAATTATAGCAGTCAAAAAATACCACCCAAGAAAGTTTTAAACTTGTTTTCGAAGTTTGATTTAACTTTTAATAAATGCATGAATCTCTCTCTCTCTCTCTCTCTCTCTCTCTCTCATATTAATTATAATCACAAACACAACAACCTCATAATTCCTAAACATGGATATTTGTACTAATAATTAAAAATAATCAAAATAAATGTTATACTTACTGCATGTAATTCTCTTTATTATTTTTTTAATCATCATTAGGATACTTAATAACAATTAACATAAAACACAACACAAATATCAAAGTTTCTCTCGTTGTTTAAGGGACGAGTCTTCTTATACTACTTATTTTGGGAAATGCATGGATGTCCATAGGGTCAAACAGACTGTGTTACTTAAGGATGGTATCAGTTTAATCCAATTTGACCATCATGTTTCACAGCAAGGTTGCGTCAATGGCATCATATTTTTCCTCAACTTAAAGGATAATAAAAATAGATGTCGCAACTAATGTGGTCCTGACATTATTGTGATGAAAAAATGATATATTAATTGAAGATATTAATTTTCTATTATACATTGAAATGATGAAACCAAAAAACTGACTATAAGTTTATATTACTAAATTAAAATAATTTTTTAAACTAATATTGATTAGGTTAAGCCCACAATTTCTCTAATTTATTAAATTTAAAAGTTTTTATTTTCATTATAATTTAATGCCTCCAATATTGAAAAAAAATATTTTATAGATAATATGTAGACTTTATATATATATATATATACATTAAATTGTACCGAAAAACAAATATATTGACCATTCCATAAGACAGAAAATACCAAATTTAGTTAATTTTTAAAACAAATCTTTTTAGAGATTGAATGTTTTAAAAACATATTAAAAATGAAATATTACATTTTATAAATGCATTCTGAAACACGTGCCCCTTATTAATAATTCATAATAGTTGATTTTTTTTTTCATGGTTGTAATTATTCAAGAAATGATAATTGAATTCATATTATAATAACAGTAATTTTGAATAGCTAATCTTGTGACTTTTCCTACGCCAATATTTAGCCAAAATATGGTCATTATCAGTTTGTAAACTTTTATTGCTATTTCTATGCTATTTCCTTACATCTTAATTGAATAAACATTTTTAAATTTTATGATACAAGTAAGTAAAAACCTAGAAAATACTCCTACCTTATACATTCAAACTTTTTTAGATCAATTACTTTCAGATACACATTTGTGCAAAAAGATGGAAACACTGCTTTTATTTCAGCGAGACAAATGTCCCCAACGTTCAATGGATTTTGGAACACTAACGTACACGATACATTATTATATTGATTCCCTAAGTATGATTGTGCTACATTGGAATTTTTCATCATAAATAAAACCTGAAATTTTAAATCATGGGCTTGTAATTTTTTATAATGAAAAAAAAAAAACCCGAGATTTTAAATCATGCATTTGTTTTTTTAATTTTTTTTTCTTAAAAAGTTAAGTTGTTTAAAGTTGTTTTTAATTTAATTGATAAACAAATCAAATTATGTAAAAACAATTTTAAAAAACCCCATAAAAGCTATAGGCTTATTTCAACTGAAATATTATTTTTAAAGAGAAGTCCTCATGGTGATATATTTGACAAAGAAAACCCAGATCAAGAATCTGAATAAGTTGCCTATGTACAGGTTTATATTGCATGTCAAACGTTGTGGTATTCGATCGTTTTCATTTCTATTGTATAATTTTTATTTGTTTTGTATAAATTACATATGTATTGCTTATTTTTACATTTGTATTGTATAATTTTCATTTGTATTGTAAACAATTTTAATTTGTAATGTATGATATCTATTTGTATTCTATAAATTTTCAGTTGAATTATATACATTTTTTTATTTGTATTGTTTCCTAGAGATTGTTTATTTTTGTTTAATATTAAGGATCTAATTGATTTGATCTTATTCTAACTAGTATTTGTACTGGGTAATGCGCAAGGTGAGTTTGGTTGTTTACAAGAGTTCATCAGTCTAAGATATGTTTTGTTCGATTTTTTTATTTTATAGAATGAAAAAATGACAATTACAAACCGTCAACCATCTCAAAAATCCACAAAACGAAACACAAATTCAAAGCAGAGCAACACGGACCTCCAAAAATATAGAGGAACATGTAGGATCAGGTGCCATGGAGAACCATTTTAACAAGAGCTTATTATAATAAGTTTAGACTTTAGTTAGGTCAAACAGCAATGTGACGAAGACCTGTCTATTGCATTGCTGGCCACTCAGCCATGGCTCTTTGAAACCAACAAGATTTGTCTGGTGTTTGAACTAAGACTACGCAATCTGTGCATATTTCACTCTAAACCATCGTCATTTTTAACTTGTTTTGATGCAAGAAATAGATAGTTACGTCCTACTGAAAGTCCAGGGTGTTGTTAAATAGTTCTATAAGTGTTAATGGACTGAAAAAGTTTAGAAACCACGAAAACTAATCTGTGTTATGCATATGCTTTACGCACAATTAAACATGCATGTGTTCACGGGGTTGGATTAAGACCGCCCTGCGATGACGATTTATTAACAGAGAAATACTATTGATACATATAAGTAGGCGTATCATGTACCTGTCAATGCAATGGATTGGTAAAGTTATCTGTTGGTAAAGGGTTTTTTTTTCTTAAGAGTATTCATGATCATGATTATTTGTTGAATTTGTGCAGCTTCATATACCCGGTATATTACTGTTTCCTTTTCTAGTATTATCATTATTTGAATCCACACTTCCTTTTTAAATTTTATATATATATATATATATATATATATATATATATATATATATATATATATATATAAATGAGACATCGTTCAAAAAACCCCTCAGTCTTCACACGCTCCTGCTAAAATTAGTCGACTGAAAATTATCTAGTATATAGCCTGTAAAACAATGACTTATTATCAAGACGTCGTACATCAAGAAACCTCATGGATTATCCAATTCGATACAGGATAACATCAAACCAGTGAAACCTTTCGTAACATACTTAAACAAACAATTTTACAATGCAAATGAAATATTTTACAATACAAATGAAATGTTTTACAAATCAAATGAAAATTATACAATACACTGTCAAATTGAATTCATACCATTCAAATAAAAAATATACAGTGCAAAAGAAAAGTTATATAGTAAAAATGAAAATACAAATTGAAAATTATTAAATACAAATGAAAAGTTATAGAATACAAATTGATAAAATCCAATTTTGCAACGTTTGACTCGCTATAGGTTTATACTATATAAAATATATCCACGTTTCGTTTCTAAACAGCAAAACTGTGGGATTTTTTTTTAGGTTTTCTCTTTTTAGTCTGTTATTTTCAGATCGAAACCCAAAGTTTGAATTTCCGAGTGATATATTTATATCAATGATGTACTATAACTATCGTGTAATCCCAACATCGTCTCTCTTTACGATTGGTCTTAACGACCTCTAGCTGCTTACTTAACATGAATGGGGGAAGTGTTCTATCCACTAGTACCTCCATTAACAAGAACGGTACCGGTACTTCGATATAAATGTGTTATCCTTATGAAGCGGAAGCGTCAATTCTAAATGGGCTGGCAACCATGGGTGATTACATACATGTAGAAATGGAAATGTTTAATGTTATAATTAAATAACCTATTATAAAAGTGGTGCACATTTACAGCGCATAGTTAATGATTCCAATGTAGAACTTAAAACGCAGAAATTCAATTTATTACATATATATAGAATATTAAAGATTATGATTATATTAATGTATCAACTGATTATTGACCAATTTAAGAAATGTGATAGGCTTGACTTATCAAAATATCTCTTTGTAGTTTGATTACGAGGTGTGGTGCCAGAGTAAGTCCTTTGGAAAAAAAAAAACCTGTACTATTGATAATCGGTCGAATTATACGTTGAACCAAAGTGAGTACTTCAGTAGTCAACCAATTAAAGGTTGAGATCACCACTGGATTACAAACCTCATAACTCTTACACACCTTATCCCCGCCCATGCCCTAATTAATACCTATAACACTTTTAACAAGAACTTGGACTTTCGGTAGGACGTACATGTAATTATCCATTTCCTGCATCAAAACAAGTTGAAAATGACGTTAAAAGCAAGACAAATCGTGTTGATGTCCATGAGCTATGGCTGAGTGGCCAGCAATGAAATAGATAGGCCTACGACATATTGCTGTATTTTGGAACAACTACCCAAAGTCCAAGCTCTTAATAAAATGGCTCTAATGATAGTTGAGAAAGGCGAAAGTGAAAAGCTATCAAAGTCTGTGTGTGTTTTTTTTAAAATTCAATTAAAGGGCATAGTGCCAGAATTAGAATCGTAGAAACTCTAAGACTAATTTTAAGGTTTAACAAATTTTCGAGAAAAAATAATTAAAGCTGCATGGTCCGATTTTTTTTTGGCTATGCCAGGGGCGAATTTCGATATGAGGCGAAATAACGCGACACTCTTTTTATGTCGTTTGTTTTGTAAAAGAAAGTTTGTACATTATTTTTTCATTGAAATATGGCTTAATTGACCAGGAAAACTACTGTAATGTATAATTATTATTGTACAGATATTTAGCTTAACCATCGTTTAAAAGCGTACACAAAATTTGATATAAATTCGGACCAATCAGCTTTAAAGTAAATAAACGTCTAAACTTATATCTGAATAATTGAATTTAATTTGTAACAAGCATTTTGATTGGCTAAACACACAGAAAAAAATAATTTATTTTGTATAACCTGGTTAGCTATGTAGCTACGCCCCCTTGACAACCCCATATTCATGCGCGTGTTACAGTTTTTATTAAGGAATGAATTCAATATTTATTAGTTTTATACGATATAAAATGGTTTGGGACAGTTTACGCTTTATAAATGGTTTGGGACAGTTTACGCTTTATAAAAAAAGCGTAAACTGTTCCAAACTATTTTATATCGTATAAAAACTAATAAATATTGAATTCATTGCTTATGATTTTATTTTTTTTTAAATATTAATTGTAGATAAAAACGGTCATTTGACTGTTAAAATGACATCAACATGTACAAAATTCAAACGTAACGTTAGGCGGTTTGATACGTTTTTGACGTTAGTCTTACTATGACGTAGGCAACATTCTTTATACGATATAAAATAATTTTTTAGCCAATCAAAAAGCGCGTTACAACCAGAATTAAATTATTTAATTTTGATTTAATGAATTTCATTTCTACCTATGTTATAAGATATAACATAACCTGGGGCAGTTTACGCTTTATAAACCGCGAAATGGTTTATAAAAAAGCGTAAACTGTTATGTTATACTCGTATAACATCGGTAGAAATTAATTTTATTCCTTATAATTTAACTTTTTTACTACTAAAATCAGAAAATAAGGCCCATTATTTAGTAAAATGACGTTAATTTGTACAAAATTTAAACGTAACGTCAAGCGGCTTAATACGTTTTGCACGCGCGTCGTATTGTCACGTAGGCAGGTTATGTTATACGATATATATGAATTTGTTTAGCCAATCAAATGAGGCGTTACAACCAGAATTAAATTATTTTATTTTTAATTTTAAATTAATTATTATTTAATTGCCCTGTTTAATAAAATAGATATAAATATTCCCTATAATTTAATTAAAAGATAAAAAAGTATCAATTATTATAAAGAATGTTGCCTACGTCATAGTAAGACTAACGTCAAAAACGTATAAATCCACCTGACGTTACGTTTGAATTTTGTACATGCTAATGCCGTTTTAAAAGTCAAATAACCGTTTTTATCTACATGTACAATGAATAGCAAAAAATTAAATTATAAGCAATGAATTCAATATTTGTTAGTTTTATGCGATATAAAATGGTTCGGATTAGTTTAAGCTTTTTTATAAACCGCTTCGCAGTTTATAAAGCGTAAATTGCCCCAAACCATTTTATATCGTATAAAACTAATAAATATTGAATTCATTCTTTATTGAATAGAAAGTATGTAATTGGTTTCGATCAGATACACATATTTTTTTTAAACAATAAAATGTAATTAATGTGGGATATGAGGGTGGCGACATTGCAGAAAAAATACATAACCCACGTTACCGGGTTATTTAATTTTTTCTGCAATGATCGCAAGCTACCGGCATAACCCGCATGAATCATCAAAGAAAACATTTTATTGTTTAAATTTAAAAAAAAATCATTGTAAAAAGTAAGTAAAATTCATTGAATTACTGTTAATGTACATTATTTAGCACGTTAGCTAAAAAGAAACGGTCAAATCGTCTCCTATGGGAATTTGAGTCTGACATCAACAGGATTATTTTGTGCAGTCCGTGATTTTTCTTAGGTCGCTGTAGGCTTCGACCAATCGATAAACGGGGCGTGTAGATTTCAGTCCTGTCAGTTTCTACGACTGTTCTATAGAGCTATGAATTAACAGTAAGTTTCCGTAAGAAATAGATCAGAGGGAATTATACTCGGTAGATGTAAATATATACAAATTAACACTCTACTATTTGCAAGAATGAAATAGATTTATCTTTATTAAACACGCCTTCTAGAAAATCATTAGTCCATGGTGGATTAAAAAAAAAATGTACTGAAATTGCATACACATACTTGACTTTGTTTGAGGGTATTTGTATTATTAAAACCTACCTGGTTCTCAATTAGATAAAGAAACTGGGAGCATGTTCATGAAGCTATCTTAAAACTAAGATGTGTCTCAGATTTATCTTAGGACACATCTTAGTCATAAGAGAATTTCTCGAAGCCGTCCCAACTTACGACACCTCTTAAAAATCATCCTAACTTTAAGACATCCCAACAGCTGTCTTTCCTCAATAAACTCAACAGTAAACATGTAGATTGTGAACCATCACTTCTTAAAATACGAGGAACTGATATATACACCATGTCATAGTACTTTGGGATATAAATAAGAACACAAACAATAGATCTAGATGTACATGTATTTGGATGTTATCGGAAGATACAGCATTGATGGATTCACTGAATATACCCACCTTTACATTTTTTCTTTAGTTTTATTTGAGTCTTAAATATAATACAAACAAATATGAATCAGATGAATGAATCATTTGGGGAAATTTTTACGGGGGGGGGGGGGGGAA
>WFKH01010211.1:58689090-58705484 GCA_016163765.1 Magallana hongkongensis | reverse complement strand
CCCCCCCCCCCAAAAAAAAAAACAAAAAAAAAAAAAACGAAAAAAACCACGCATGGCTTATGTGACATACATTGAGTACAAAATGCGTTTTCTAAATTTTCAGAAAATTTCCCGTTTAATATTTACATGTAGATCTAAATGAGCCTTTTGTAATTTTGCATTTTATTAATTTAAAGAAAATATTATGCGGCGAATTATATCTGATCGAAAATATCATTGATAGATCCAAATAATCTTATTGTGTGAGAAAAAAGTACACGCAATTTAAATTAAATAAAAAAAATGATAAATATTATGACATGTACATGTATTTATATGTACATGTATATGCATGTACACACCATTGTCTACATTTACCTTGGTAAGACATGCATAAACCAGTACAGTTTTAACATATCAGATTAACGTGAAGAACCGAGAATTTCCACTACGCAGAGACGATTCCTATTTCTCTGCATTGAAAATCCCATCCCCTTCCACCTCCACCCTGGAGTTACATGGGTTTGATTTTTGTATCATTACTTGTAGGAGTGTTTGAAACTCTTTGTCGGAGAATTTCGATTCTAAGTAAGGTGACCAAGGCTCGCTGTTATTTAAAATGGGCGATGAAATTATAAAAATAGTATTAAGGCACGCATTTTACTAAACGTATAAAAATGTAATGAATGATACAAAATCGAGCAATTAAAATGGATAATCGTCATTGGTGAATCAAATAACACATTAGAAATCTTTGAAAATTTAATTGCTTAATATTCAAATATGTTTATGATATACATTCACAATATTCAAATACTTTTTCACATTATAGTTTGTTGATATTTTATTGTTTAAAAGGAAATTTGGTCATTCTAAGATATCTTAATTTAGGATACGTCTAAGATAGACACGACGAACACCCTTATTGACCCAGTTTTGAAAAGCACTGACCTTGTATCTCTCCACTCAGGCGTGATAAACACGGATAATACTTTGAGCGATCACAAAGCTACATATATTTTTTTGAAAACGGGTATCAATAAAAGTAAACCTTATATTAGAAATATTTGGGACTACAAGAATGCGGATATTACAAAACTTAATACTATTATCGAAAATACCGACTGGGATTCAATTATAAATAATGCTATTTCTACTGACAATGCTACTAAACTTTTTACAGATAAATATTTGGAACTCGTTAGAGAGTTTATACCTGAAAAATCGGTAACGATTAGACCTAAAGACAAACCTTGGTTTGACTCTGACTTGCGTACAACACTTAGGAAAAAAAATAGACTTAGACATAAAGCACTTAAAAGTAATTCTCCTCTAGACTGGGATAAATTCAGACATATTAGAAACAAATTTAACAACATGAAAAAACACGCAATTCAAAACTATCATAACAACATTGAATTACAACTCACTGGTAACAACATAAACAACACAAAACTATACTGGAAAGTTCTTAGGGACACTTTTAAAACAAAACCACTCTCGGACATTCCACCTCTACAATATACAGATAGCAACTCTTTTGCTTTTTCTGATGTCGAAAAGATTAACGCACTGAACGAATATTTTGCTTCAATCGCCTGTATTGATGATGATAACTCTGAATTACCACATGAAATATTTATGTGTGACAGTTTGTTTGTCAATATGTGTATCAATGAACAAGAAATAATTGATATATTATCCATTCTTCCTGTAAACAAGGCCATAGGTGCAGATCTTATTAGTCACAAAATGTTGAAAGCTACTAAATTTTCCATTGTCAAACCATTATATCTGTTGTTTAACCGTTCACTTAGAGAATCTGTTTTTCCTACTATGTGGAAACAAGCCAACGTTATTCCACTTTTCAAAAAAGATGACCCTTCTGTTTTGTCCAATTATAGACCAGTTTCGTTATTAAGTTGTGTTGGTAAAGTCATGGAACGTATTGTATTTAAGCACTTATATAACTATTTTCATAGTAATAATATATTTTATAAATATCAAGCCGGGTTTTTACCTGGCCATTCTACTGTTTTTCAATTATTAGAAACATATGATGATATTGTTAGGAGAATTGATGAAGGGAAATCATGCTGCATGGTGTTTTGTGATTTATCCAAAGCCTTTGATCGTGTCTGGCACAAAGGACTTTTATATAAATTAAAAATGTATGGTATTGATGGAAACATGTACATTTGGCTGAAAAGCTACTTATCAAATCGGACACAAAGAGTTATGTATAAAAACTTATTTTCTACTACGGCACCATTACACGCCGGTGTACCCCAAGGCTCCGTACTTGGACCACTTTTATTTTTAATTTATGTAAATGATGTAGCAAACAACATGTTAAGTTTTTGTAGACTGTTTGCTGATGATAACTGTTTGCAGTATTCATCAAAATGTGTCAAAACTATTGAAAATTGTCTGAATCATGATCTTAATGTTTTAGAAATGTGGTCGAAGAAATGGTTACTAAAGTTCAATCCTTCTAAAACTAAAGTTTTATTTTTTAACACAAGGAAAAACTTAGAACCACCGAATCTTATTTTTCAAAATAGTCAGTTAGAGTATGTTCAAACTCATAAGCATCTAGGAGTAACTTTTTCATCAAACTTGAGTTGGTCGTCTCACATTGAAATTTTACTGTGTAACGCTTATAAGAAAATTGGTTTGTTAAAAAAACTAAAGTTTAAAGCTAATCGTAAAACTCTTTCACTAATGTATACTTCGTTTATTCGACCACAGTTGGAATATGCGTCAGTGGTATGGGGAGGTTGTTACGCTAATGATTCTGAAAAACTAGAAAAACTACAACTGCACGCAGCGCGAATTGTTACTGGTCTCACTATTTTTGCTTCTAGAGAAGCCTTGTATTTTGAAACGGGTTGGGAACCACTCAATGTAAGACGCAAAACTCAAAGGTTAAATACAATGTATAAAATCCACAATAATTTAGTTCCTGACTATCTGTCAGATATTGTACCGGATATGCGATGCAATGCATCTGCATATCATACGAGAAACTCACAAGACTATAATATACCTGTATGTAGACTGCAAATTTATAAATCATCATTTGTTCCAACTGTGGTCAACGAATGGAATTCCTTACCTTTGGATACCAGAGATTCGAGCTCTTTATCTTTATTTAAAAACAAAACTTCTAAATCTCTAACAGTAGCTCCACCTTATTTCAGTAATGGTAAAAGAAGTACTAATATTTTACACACAAGACTCCGTCATAATTGTGCGCTTAACATAGATCTTCATAGATGTAATATTATATCAAGCCCTCTCTGTTCATGTGGAATGATTGAAGACACACATCACTTCTTTTTCTCTTGTCCTAAGTATGCTACTGTTAGGGAAGAATTTTTTAATAAATTTCTTAGATTTGACAAAATTCATATTCTTGACTCACGTACTTTACTTTGGGGAGACAACTCTCTCAGCGTGGATGATAATAAATACCTTTTTTCAATTGTTCAAATTTATATTCAAGGTACTGGTAGATTTGAATAATCACAGATCTGAGTATTTTTGTTGATAACATTTTGCTTATTTATTTTTTATTTATTTATCTTGTTCATCCTTGCATACATGTAACACTGAAATTAAATAAGATTAATTTTTACTGTCAAATATCTAAGTACTGGAAATGTGTTATTGTATAAGTACAAACTGTGACGTATTTGCTGTAATATTGTATTTGTTGCTAAACATGTAGGGAGAGGGCGAATTAAGTTTTTATAACTTGTGCCTAATCCCATTGTAATATATATGCAATAAAATATGTTCAAATCATAGCTTCGGTTTACATCTTAAGATATGTCTTAGAGTGGTCATAAGATATGTCTTAAGACATATCCTAGGACATGTCTTAAGATAGATCTTAAGATACTTTCATGAACATGGCCACTGACTTTTTAAAGATGCACTTCGTATCAAGAACGACAACTCTTTTTTAAAAAAGCTTTTAAAAGATTTGTAAAGAGGGCTGACCGGTCCTGACCATTTGAAGGCTATAGGCTGTTGTAATATTTACCTCCTTTAGACGAAAATCTCTGTATGAAGATATAGGAAAATATCATAGCTAAAATATTTGTCAATGGACTAATTTTCTTCGTCGTCGTTAAAAAATAATCTCAATATAATATAGGTCATGTATTAAACATTCAGTGTATCAAGACTTATCAATCACATTTTAATTATTGTTTATCGCTTCATCCTGTGAAATATACACACTGCGGTCAAAATAGAAAGACAACAGTGTACACAAAGAGATGGAAATTGAAATGTACACAACGCACGCAAATTCAAAATTTACAAAACGCAGTAAAAACTTGAAATGTACACAACAGAGTGAAATTTGAAATTTAAACACGCGATTAAAACTAAAATGAACACAACGCGATAAACAGTGAAATGTATGTACAACGCACTAAAAAGTGAAATGTACATAATGCGGTGAAGATTAGAATGATAAGAATGTACACAACGCAATAAATATTGAATGTACGACGCGGTGAAAATTAATGTACACTACGCGAATCCGATGAAATTCGAAATGT
Organism: Magallana hongkongensis; assembly: GCA_016163765.1. Taxonomy (NCBI): domain Eukaryota; kingdom Metazoa; phylum Mollusca; class Bivalvia; order Ostreida; family Ostreidae; genus Magallana; species Magallana hongkongensis. The sequence goes on along the minus strand of WFKH01010211.1, from coordinate 58,700,928 downwards.
ACGCAACGAATTGATAATTGAAATGCATAGAACGCAATAAAAATTGAAATGTACAAAAAGCGGTAAAAATTATAATTTACACAACGAAGTAAAAAAAATTAAATGAACACAACGCAGTGAAAAGTGAAATGTAGACAAAAAGGTGAAAATTGAAATGTACACAACGAAGTAAAAATTGAAACATATACTACGTGGTGAAAATTGAAATTTTAACAACGTGATGAGAATTGAAATGTACACAAGGAAGTGAAAACAGCGTAATTAGTGTCAGTGAAAACAGACATTTATTTTCTTTAGTTTATCTTTATATCAAAGACACAAAAAGGTTTATTTGATGTTTGTACACCATTGAAAATTTATATATAACTGTCATATGATCTGTTGACCTTACATTTTGTGTATACATTATTTGTACTGTATTATATACTTGTATTATATAAGAGGGCGATCTTAGTTTCTGAACTTGTGCCAATTCAAATCCCGGTTGTAATTTTGTACAATAAAAGTAAGTTCAAATCAAGTGAGAATTAAAAAAAAACCCAGAGTTTAGCAGTTACCTGTTGATATAGTTGTCAATTTAAGTGTATATGCCAAATTAGGTAAAGCTTAAAACTGGAACCTTATTCGATATCTGGGCAATATAATTCGATTTTTTTCTATATTTTTCATTGATCTATCCAGGATAGTCATTTACTTGCAAACCGTTTCAATTTTGTTTATTTTTATCACACCACAAGAAAATCATGACGTGAATTCGAATTCCGATTTATTCATATCTCCTACTTCGTCAAATTCCCCGTGACCTACATTTTGTTGACCCAATTTCGTTAAAGTATCTCCTCTTCCGGGGTAAACCGAAAAGTACATGTACGCGTGTATAACCTTATATTTAGCATGCAGATACCAAAGGCGCCTGATTTTAAAAATATTTCTTTTTATAATAATATAATTCCCTGAACTATAGTTATACCAATGTTATAATTATAGTACAAAGACTTCCCATTACAAAAAAAAAATATATTTGGCGCCTGTGGCAAAACATTACACATTGTGTTTCTAATCTTAAAACGTGAGTGGGTTTTCCTCCAAAGTCGTACCTAATGGTGTTGAATTGGCAAACATGTTTCAAATTAGAACATACTTATTTAATATATGGTGTAAAGAAGTTCTGCGAAAATACACGCTAGATACGTATATACATGCATATGCAAACGATAACATTGGCGTTATAAGATAGCATCTATACTTATAAATTAAGACATTTTGCGAATAAACTACAAAATGCCTGCACCAGAGAAACTGCTTACATCTTTGGTATTTCAACGCGTGTGAGATGATATCCGTAAGCTATAATTGAATTTTTACGGATAAGTAATTATTGTGAAATTTATCAAAAACCTACTTTCATTTTAGATAAACAAGCGCGAGATAGCAAAAATGAGAGTAAGGAGGTGGACACGCTTTGGCGGATCCAAGTCAGGGTTAGTTTGCATCAAAATATTTACTTCCAATGAAATAATATTAAATGGTTACATCAAGAACGAATATATTTACTGGTAACTTATTTAGGGTATACATAGAAGTTAAGCTTTGACAGCCGAGGCTGGCCGTCTTATTCCAGACTGCCGATTGACAATTTTACATGACTATATATAAGGATCTGAACAATAAGTATAAATTGACAGGTGATGACATAAGTAAGCTGAGTGAAAGATTGACAGATATAAAATAATTAAATAAACTGAAAGTGTCTTTGATGTCTTAAACATGAAACTTGCACGATGTTGTTTTGACAGATTAACAGTCCTTGAGACATGGCACTCTGTCTCTTTGAAATCACATATGGAGTCCGAAAAGTGTCAATCACTTTTTGTATAAGTAACTTTGTACGAAATAAACTGTGAGAAAATATTACAAATAGAACTGAATTTAAAAAGTAAAGTCCAAAATAAAGTTATAATTGAACAGTGAAACAGTGATAATACCTTGGATCGGACTTCTCTAGTTAATACAAAAAAAGTAAATAAATAAAATGTAATAATTTTAATAAAGCGATCTTAGTTTTGATGGAAAAAAAAAATTCAGGTCGGGTTGCCCCAGGAACGCTGGTTGACTTATTAACGTCATGGCGGAAAGTGTAGGGCGAGTTAAGCATCGGTAAGATACTTATGATCTGACAACCTTGGTTTAAAATATGCAAAAAAAAAAATGCCTACACTAGCGTTCTTTTTTTCTAATTTCATACATTTTTACACCACGACAGCTTTGAACAGATTGCGATATGCCTAAAACGAGGATGTTTAAGGGGGGGGGGGGGGGGGGGGGGGGGGGGGGGGACCCCCCCCCCCATTAAAAAAAAAACATCTTTTATTTGAAATTTGGACAGTGATAAAAAAAATCATTATGTAATTTGACCTAAAGAACAAAATTTAGAGACACGACGCACTAAATAACTACTCACTGGGTTGAAATAAAATTTAAATTTTTTTTTTTCAATCCTGCAATAAAAGAATATTAAAGGTCACATACATGTATATAATATCAATTTCATTTTAGATTTTTCACCCCTCAATATTAGTTTTTTTTTAATAGGTTAAGAAAGCAATTAAAAAAAAAAAAATCAGGCACAGTATATACAACAATGAACAAAAATATGGTTCAATATATTAATTAACATTGTATTAATGTGTTAAGTGTTATTTCCCGCGTTTGCGCGGGATATCATACAGTGTAAAAAAACATCCAAATAAGTAAACCTTGCAGGATTGGATAATTATGTCTAAGTAAAGTCTCCAGCAAACTTGAAAATGTTTTGAAGTAGAATCAACTTAATATCCATTTGAAAAGTTTGGAATAATTTTATTTTATCACTTTTTTTTGCTCTTGAAAGAATAATATTAAAACATTGAAAGGTTATCACTATCACATTCCACGGCATCTTCCAAGTCAAAGGTTTCTGATCCGTAGAAGCGGTACGGAGCAGAAACCCTTGACTTGGGAAGATGATTCCACGGGGGACGAACGATAACTCTATATATAAAACCGGCTTATTTTGTTTAGACGTACGAACTGTACACACTTTATTCATGTAGAATTTACTTGTTTGGTATTTCGCAATAAAACATTTGTTTTATTTAGATAGAGAATTCTTCGTTCTATATCCATGTATACCTACAAAAATAAATAAATAAGTAAATAGTATCTGCCCCCTATCCCCCACCTTCCTATGTTATGAGTGCAGGCCTTTAAAAATCGTTCTTTGGAGTAGGGTCGTGTGAAAAAAGAATCTTCAAGCAGCTATAAGATGTATTAATCTTTTGTGATGAGTCTACAATACTTCCGACCTATCAACAGGTTAAATCTATAAATACGTGATAGAAAGATAAACAATCCAATCTCTCTATCCAAGGAATTTCTCGTTATGATTAGCCAAGATCGCGTTTCATCTGAACGAGAATAGTATAGTATGTTTTCTCCATTACAACTTCCGCGTCTGAAGGATTTAAAGTGCTAACAATGTATAAGCGCCGTTGTAAATTTCTACAACCGTAGAAGAAAGCCTTTAACAAGTTCAAATTCCTCAGTTCATCGCGCGCATTGAGGACAGAAACTCTCGGCGTTTGTTTACATTCGCTACGATCCGCCGACCCACTGTTAGATAATGATAAGACTTCTGTGTCCCGTGCTGTGACGCGCACAGTCCCGATCTACCCCCATGATACCTGGACAGGTTCACGGTCAGTACCCCCGGGACCAGTGAACGCATAACATGGATAAACGATAGCTGGGACAGCATATAGACTGTAGTTATAGCGAGGTAGGTTAGGTCGATTGTTGATTAAATGCAAGGGGGCGTGAGAAGAATAGTCTAGTACATTGCGTTTTTAATCGACGAGGCATACCATGTGCACTAGTGAAAGAATTCGATCACTGCGATTGTTTTACCGTAAATTTAAGTACATATGTGAATCTATTTTTAAGTACCTTTACTTGGCGAAAAAAGACAGAGTTTCGTTTGTTAAAGCACGCACTCGTTTAATATGTTTAGCTCAATTCTTACCGCGGTTTTTGTTTTTAAATTTATTGACAGTTTTTACTTTTGCTCATTAACAAACTAAGACAGAGTCAGTAACAGCGTTAGCAGTCGGATTGAGTCGGTACAAAACAATCACCTTAATTACAAAACGCGTGCACCTCGCACCTGCTTCAGTGTGCACTCATTACGTTCTATATTCTACAACGTTCTACATTATCTTTACGTTCTAAATTCTTCTTACCTTCTTATGAGTTCTCCTTACGTTCTAAATCCTCGATCATTGCTGAAAAAATATCTTTAATGTTAACAAGAACCTAAACTACTCAATTTAAAAAAAAAAAAAATCTTTTTAATATTTTTGTGGAAGAAGCGCTCATTTTTTGTGAATAAATATAATGTGAGCCTATATCCCCGCGGTTTTGAGGCATGTTGATGTAATATACCAATGCCTAAGGGCCGCGTGTACAACTACTTAATATTGGAGTACATTGCAGTGTGGTATATAATTTAGCAAGGCACATGTTAATTGTCGTAAGATTATTAAACTAGCCACACTACGGAAAATCATTGCAGTACACGTTATTAAAAACAGTTAAAGTGTACGAGGAGTCTAGTGGCAGACAACAATTGGTTTACAGACGCTGACATTTCTAATATTCAGTTAAAAGTTAAAAACAATGGCATAAAGTATTATTATTTGACATCCAATTTTAAACTTTTGATTAAAGGACGTCACGCATTTGTCAATTAAAGTAATGAATCTGATTAAATGCATTCATCAAATCTATAAAACTCTGATCTACGTAAGCGCTACCGATACGTACCGAAAATACATGTACACACACCTCTCAAAGAAATCCAATTAAAATCATTTATTTATAATGTAAAAAAAATCAATATCATGGTCGTGTCAAAATATGGCTTGAAAAAAATATCCAAAGAGGGTCCTTCGTTCATTAATATTCATGTTTAAACGGGCAATACTGATTGCCTTTTGGAAATGTAATACTGTTTTACTTATTTATTGATTAATTTTAGTTTCAGTTCAGATCAATTGCAATTAGAGAATTAACCAAATAGTATTGACGTGCTGCTAGATTTGACGAATTACTTTTTATTATCATTATTTTGAAGTCTAGATATTTTTCAGGTTTCTATGATTTTACAAACCAAGTTAAGAGATAGAATCAAGAATAAATCCTTCGTTTCTTAACCTTCAATATTTTTTGCTTTATTTCAGCACCATGATTGCAATAGCTGGAGTTGTCCTTCTAATCTGTGTTCTGTTCTTCGGTATAAGACGACGTCTTCGTCAACTTCCGCTTCCGTACTACGAGGGACGTCACGTGGTTATAACCGGATGTGACACGGGCTTTGGAAACATGTTAGCTAAGGAGCTAGATGCCAGAGGGCTCTCTGTTTTTGCCGGATGTTTAACAAATAATGGCGAGGAGGAGTTGAAGAAATCGTGCTCACGTAAACTGAGGACATTTCCACTGGATGTGTCTGACCCTGACAGCATTAAGAAGGCCCTCCATTATATAAAGACACAGCTCCAAGATGACACAGGTGACCATGCACTGCAATTCTCTTTTCTTCATCGCCTTCACTTGTCATTATTTAGGCAAATAGTTTTATAACTCAAGAACATTTCATTCGGAAGTATACTTTGCCTTATAATGATAAAACGTAAAGTTAAATTTTTGCTTGCTATTTCGGAAAAAATATGCTTGGTGTACTTTCTGCATTACTTAAGGAATAAGGAATCATTCTTTGAGTATTATGAGGTGATAATTTTGGTCGGGGCGTGATCAAATCCAATAAAGCCCGAAGGGCTTTATGATAGATTTGATTACGCCCCGACCGAAATTATCACCTCAAAATACTCAGAGAATGATTCCTTATTACTTATATTTATATAATTTTAAGCCATCGTACGATTAAATATTTAAATATAAATAAGCAAACCCCGCTGGCGCCTCAATTTGGCGTCATTTGAAGTTATGGGTTATATAGTACAAAATCGATACGTAGTGTTATCACAGGCAAAGACGCTGGAAAATGTAAATATATACATGTAAAACTAGTCCTTGATGACAATTGGTATCACATGCCGATCATTTCTTTAAAAAAATACTTGTCAGATATCTTACCGAGTTATCATCGTCAGTGCTAGGCAGTGCTTTTACTTTATCACTATTGCTGATTTTAGTGGGGAAGAGTTGACCCTCTTTTAATTGAAATAAATGTAAGGACTTGAAATTCAATAGCATTTCGTTATGACCCTGAATAGAACTGATTTGATATGATTATCACTGTTGTCTTTCGTGTAGGAATCTGGGCTCTGGTCAACAATGCCGGTATAGCGGGCAGTGTCGGGCCTGTAGACTGGCTCACACGGCGTGACTACGAGGCCGTCATGTCAGTCAATCTGTACGGAATAATTGACATGACCAACGCCTGCCTACCACTCCTTAGAAAGGAAAAGGGGCGTGTCGTCAACATGACCAGTATCTGTGGGAGAATCACCTTGGCCCCGACGCCATATTGTGCATCTAAATACGCAGCAGAGGCCTATTCGGACTGCCTCAGGTACTGTGCATGAAATAGTTGATAAATGTTTTGTTTATAGGTACTGCGAACACATTTTCTAAGGTTTGATTTTTGCAAGTTTCGTGTTACTCAGTGCTGACAATTGTGCGCAGTGACATTTCTATAGAATTCACAATAAAATCAAATGTAAAATACGAATAATCCTCATATATCTGTCTAAAATGATTTCCTTATTAATCACCCACACCTATTGACCGACTTGGATACTAGTTGAAATTAAGGTACATGTATATTACCAGTGTTTCATGCGTGGATCGGGGAGGGGGTTGGGGCAGAGGGCAAGTGGGAAGGGGTAGTGATCCGGAACCCCTACGAAAAATTCAAATTTCAATTTCTTAAATCTACATAGTAAAGTTATGAAAAATATGCCCCGCTTACAAAAAAAATTGTTCCGCGCATGTATTTACTACGTAATTTTTCAATAGAATGTTCAACTTGCCCGATTTATATGATATACCTTCATAATACTTTCGTGTTGTTTGAAGCCTGAAATGAAGTAAAACTAGCGACAGCAATTGTTTGATTCCTACATATATTGAAGTGGACATTCACGTTGTCCCTGTTCTATATTATTTGCACAGACGAGACCTGTACAAGGAAGGAATTACAGTACACATCATTGAGCCTGGCTATTTCGCCACAAACATGACTAATCCAGACAACCTTGTCCCTTTTTTGAGGGAGGCCTACAACAGGTGTGACCCCGAGGTCAAAGAATACTACGGCAAAAGCTATGTCGAACAAGGTGAATATCTAAAATAATCCTAGAATTTGTCACACTCTTCCTGTGTCACTATATAAATAGTACCTGTTTGGAAGAACAACAGTTGAAATTGACATCCCCGAGAAAGCAAATGTCAGCCGACGCGAAGCGAATGTTGACAATGGTTTTCGAAGGATGTCAATTTCAACTGTTGCCCTCCCAAACATGTACTATTTATTTTATTATACTTAATGTCTTAATTTTAAAGAAAACTTTACTGCATTTATATTTTGTGACGTGATTTCTACGGCGAATCGTACGCGCATAATTTACGCGAATGTAACAATTCGTTTTATTATACTTTCATGTTAAATACTGAAATCTTATTGGTTTATACGGAGTTGATAATTCGTTCTATAACCATCAGAGTTAGCAACACGGGTAACACTTTATAAATAGTGCCTGTTACGGAGCGTAACAGTTGAAATTAACACCCTGAGAAAACCATTGTCAACCGAGGCGAAGCAGAGGTTGACAAATTGATTTTCGAGGGGTGTCAAATTCAACATTTACCCTCCCAAACAGGCACTATTAATTTTATTATACTGAATGACTTAATTTTAGAGAAAATGTAACTGCTTTAATTTAGAAATGACGTGAATTCTACAACGAACCGTACGCGCATACTTTACGCGCACGTAACAATTCGTATTATTATACTTTCATGTTAAACACTGAAATCTGATTGGTTTATACGCAGTTGATAATCTGTTCTATTACCCACAGCGTTAGCAACACACTTCGCAACGGGTTACACAACAAATTGTTACAAGCGTGTAAATTATGCGCGTACGGTTCTCCGTATAATTCAGGTCATGTCTATATAAAGCAGTAAATTTTTTTCTAAAATTAAGACATTAAGTATAATAAAATAAATAGTGCCTGTTTGGGAGGGTAACAGTTGAATTTTACACCCTTCGAAAACCGTTGTCAACCTCGGCTTCGCGTCGGTTGACAATGGTTTTCTCGGGGTGTCATTTTCAACTGTTACCCTCCCAAACAGACACTATTTATATACATGTATTATTATACTTTCATGTTAAATACTGAAATCTGATTGGTTAAGACACAGTTGATAATCCGTTCTATTACCTTCATCGTTAGCAACACACTTGGCAACGGGTAACACAACGAATTGTTACATGCGCGTACGGTTTGCCGTAGAATTCAGGTCATTTCTATATATAAGTAGTGAATTTTTCCATAAAATTAAAACATTCAATATAATAAAATAAATAGTGCCTGTTTGGGAGGGTAACAGTTGAAACTGACACCCCTCAAAAACCATTGTCAACTTCGCTTCGCGTCGGCTGACATTGGTTTTCTTGGGGTATTAATTTCAACTATTACCCTCCCAGACAGGCATAAATATAAAGTTGTTGCATACTTAGTTCGTGAAAATTTGGTGCGTTCTAAAAGTTACTTTTTAAAATATCTATTTAACTTGAGTCTTAATCACTTTGAAAACAACTGACATAATTAGAATAAATGTCCAGAGAGTTATTTTTTGACCGAGTATTTAAATTATCAAAATTAATCATCACAAGAAGATTCATTCATTCGTTGACGTTATGTCTTGTTTTAACAGCTGCTGACAAGGGTAGGGCATTCCTTAGCGCCGTCACCAATAGCAACCCCGGCCAAGTGGTCGACGCTTACCTTAGCGCCGTGTGTTCGCGCTATCCCGCTCATAGATACGTGGTGGGATTGAGCGCACAGGTCTTTTACCGGATCTTGTGGAATTTACCAGAGAGCATTTCTGATTTTATATTGTGTTCCAAACGTCCGGTTCCTGAAAATTATAGGAAATCTTGACGGTTTCTGTTAGTCATAATAATTTATGTAATGTTTAATGTTAGGCCATGTGTCAGACGATTCGGATCATATCAGTTACTGTGATGACTTCTGTAAATTTATGAAAGTGGTTATAATGAAAGTCTGTGTTCTTTTATAATATTATCACTGAATTGAATAAGCATCGATGACTCTGTGTCGCACTGTTACAAACTTGTACGTTTTTATATTTTCTTAACAAATAAATTGAACATATTGATCTATAAGTTTATATTGTTTAATTTGGTAAGTAGTGTACAAGAAGAGTGTCAGTCACTTTATTTAAAACCAATACACATTGTTCCTCAAAATCGTCAGCTTGGTGCGTATTTATTGTGAATAAAACAAAATTATTTAAGTTGCATAAATTTGATTTCTTTAAATCTTTTACCATTGAACCTAGGTATAAGTTGAGCCACGATTCTTGAAAAAATTGAAAAAAAATAGTAAGGACTACATGTAGTTCATGTATATATTTTAATATAGATATATAGGCAACACCAAGACCTTTATATCAAAGAAACTAAGTCATTGAAACTTCTGACATTAGGTGATAGGTTATTGGAACATTCAACACTCTTTGTTTTGACAGTTTCATTACACCATGTACATGTAGTTAACCAGGCTAAAAGGACTAGATTCATACCCGTTATACAATATTAATAAGAACAATTATCTTTTTTCCCGATAGTAGCCGGACTGCGTAACAAACGCATTCCTTTACAGAGAAAGTAGGTCTAAATCTGTATACCAGAATTAACCCTCTTATCGACAACAGGGGTCATTTCTCTTTAATCCAGGTAATCTGGCTGCCCTGGACAGATTAGCTAATCAGCTTTGATTAAAACATTTACATTTGAAGGAAGACTTTTTAACACAGAGGTCGACAATTGCCACTGTATTTATTGGATTTTGCCGCATGTTGATGAACATGTAGTGTGTTTTGTCAATTTTCTAGATATATGAAGTAAATCGAAGATGTACAATGAATTTGGATTAGATTTGTGATTTTTGATTTGAGAATATATCTATTTTTAACATTCAATATGCCGTCCAAAGTACCGCCCTGGTTCAGTGAATACCGGAAGGTCAGTGACAGACAGCAGGAATATCTACGCAAGATCCACGACCTCAGGCGGAGCATCCAGAACAGGGACGAACAGTTGATGATGGTCGCCATTGAAAGACAGCGGCTGCTTAGGGGAAGGCGTAAAAATCCGAAAAATCCAAAAATGAGCAGTGTAATAAATATACAAATCAATAGCGGGCCTCGGCCGTTTCCCAACAGACAATGTGAGAGGAAGTTCTATCTATGTCCTACCCCCGTTCCCCGGAAGTTAGCGCCCATCATCAAAGGGAAACAACTCATGGACGCCCGATCTGAGACGTCAGAGAAAGATCTGGATAAGGAGTCTATAGACATCATTGCCAAACGTAACCTGAATCTCAGCGTCATTGGCCAGGTCTCTCCGAACTGTAGTCCTTCTCCTAAACCGTTCCACAAGGAACGACAACTCCTGAACATGTCACGTGTGTCGATCAGGGAGGAGGACAGGAATAGACGTTGTGTGGAGTCGTTCCTCAGTGTGCCGCCAGCCATGGAATACATCACTAACGTCAGTACCAGGAAAGTTGTCTACTCCTCGGGGAAGTAGTGTCGCGTTTCAGACTATGTGACCATAGAAGGAAATAATGTCGTATTTAGTAGACACGTTAGTAACAAAACACTTTGTAAATCAATATTCACCAACTATGCATTCATCTTTAAGATTTCAATATAAAAAAGATTGCAAATTAAAATGAAATGCAGAATTTTTAATTATTTTACTTAAAACAAAAACATCATAATTTCGTCCTCATCTTCATCCCCAATCTGTTTACTACATTTGTAGCTTGTACTTTGATATAAAGACCTTTACACTTTTTGTTATATATTTTACATTAAGTTATTTTGGCGATTAAGCTCTGACCTAAACTTCTGATGATTGCTTTCATTCGTTTCTGCACGTGTGCACTTGGTGTACACTAATTACATCAAAGGCAGAGCCTGTCTGGTAGTGTATTAGTGTACAAACAAATAAGAAGGAATGGGAAACCTCAACTCCAAGATCAACCCTGTTTATGTGAACAAAAAATTTAATGTATCTTTTCTCTCACAATGTAGATCTTTATAGGGCAATGATTTGTATTTCAAATATCAGCTACTTCTCTGCAAGCCATGACTTAGAAGCCCATATGCTTTAAAACTTACTTTTAAAAACAATGAATATTTCAGTAAAAAACTTGGTTATTTTATTTTGAGTTTTATTTGACACTACAAAACGGTTATTTAATGTAGAGTTTAGTAACTTTAACATCGACGTTCTGTTGAGCGGGATTTGCATTACTTTTTGAATTTGAATAAAAAAAATCAATGATTTAATATCTAATTATGTCAAATAACAAATATTCAATTAAACAAATGCTGAAACTTGTATGAATATTACATGTAGTATTATATGTAGTATTAAAAATGAGTCTTGAAATATCATAAAGTGATCATTACCAGTGGCGTCGGAAGTAATCGAAAGGGAGGAGGGGGGGGGGGGGGGGG
>WFKH01010211.1:58668930-58686224 GCA_016163765.1 Magallana hongkongensis | reverse complement strand
ATGAATTAATATCTGCTCCTTTATCTAATAAAAGTTGTACAGTGCTTACATGTCCCTCTCCACTGGCTTTATGTAGAGGAGTTTCTTTGTTTGTGTCACATAAAGTAATATCTGCTCCTTTATCTAATAAAAGTTGGACACTGATTATAAGTCCCCATTTACTGGCGTGATGTAAAGGAGTTTCTTTGTTTGTATCACATGAATTAATATCTGCTCCTTTATCTAATAAAAGTTGTACAGTGCTTTCGTGTCCATTTCCACTGGCTTTATATAGAGGAGTTTGTTTGTTTGTGTCACAGGAATTAATTAATGCTCCTTTATCTAATAAAAGATTTACAATGCTTACATGTCCCTTTTCACTGGCTTTATGTAGAGGTGTTTCTTCGTTTGTGTCACATAAATTAATATCCGCTCCTTTATCTAATAAAAGTTGTACAGTGCTTTCACTTCTCGATTTACAGGCTTTATGTAGAGGAGTTTCTTTGTTTGTGTCACATGAATTAATATCTGCTCCTTTATCTAATAGAATTTGTACAGTGCTTTCACGTCCCCATGTACTGGCTTTATGTAGAGGAGTTTTGTTTTTTTTGTTACATGAATTAATATCTGCTCCTTTATCTAATAGAATTTGTATAGTGCTTTCACGTCCCCATGTACTGGCTTTATGTAGAGGAGTTTCTTTGTTTGTGTCACATGCATTAATATCTGCTCCTTTATCTAATAAAAGTTGTACAGTGCTTTTACATCCCCATTTACTGGCCGTATGTAGAGGAGTTTCTTTGTTTGTGTCACATGCATTAATATCTGCTCCTTTATCTAATAAACGTTGCACAGTGCTTTCACCTCCCCTTTTACTGGCTTTATGTAGAGGAGTTTCTTTGTATTTGTCACATGCATTAATATCTGCTCCTTTATCTAATAAAAATCGTACAGTGCTTTCATGTCCCTTTCCACTGGCCTTATGTAGAGGAGTTTCTTCTTTACTGTCACATGAATTAATATTTGCTCCTTTATTTAACAAAAGTTTTACAGTGTCATCGTTTCCTTCACCACTTGCTATATGGAGAGGACTCCCGAGGAATTGATGACAACAATTTATGTCAGCTCCATGATCCAGTAAAAGTTCCACAGTGATATTACTTGACCGAATTCTGCTTTCTTTGTTCTTTTGTTCGCTTGTGTCCGTATTGATAGCTGCACACATTAAGGGAGTAAATCCGTATACCAAGTTGGTTCTCAAATTCACCTCATTCTTCACCTGAATCAGCTCCCGCAGTATTTTATGATTATGAAACAGGGAAACAATGTGAATAGGATAGTATCCCCCCCACTTTTTCACCAACAGCCATTCAATTTGTTCTTTTGGAAAGACTTTGAACAAATCAATCGAACCATTGCAACACACCGCAGAAAAAAGAGAAGTACCTTTAAGAGAATGTTGCATTCGCTGTAGAGTTTCTAAACAATGTTTTGATAGATTTGTATGACAAAATACTATTATAGCACTAAGAATTGACACTTCATCTTCAACAAAAAGAAAATCAAGTTTGGAAACAAATGATTGTTTTACTGTTTGGTTATCTTCTTGATTTCCAAACTCTTGGTGAAGCTGTTTTTTTGCAAGTAGCGTGCTCAGTTTACCAGGGCTATCTTTTAACTTTTGTATGAAAAATGTGGCCACCTTCTCATTCCTCATACTTGGATTGAGAACAACGTCCAACACACGTTCTCCAAAAATCTCATTAAAAAGCCTTTCTCCTAGATCATTAACATATTTGTCATTTAAACATATGGTAAAATTATCATTTGTTTGATCACCATTTTCTAATTTCATTTGTTTTCTATTGTCGTTACTACTCTCCAGGATTACACGTCGTCTAAGGAAACCAATGTCTGCATACTCTATTGTTTCTAGTGGATAATCTGTTCCAAATATATAGGTGGTAACTTCCATAACAAAGTCGTGATAAAAATGATAGGTGTTGCCAATTTTCTTGACTAAATACCCCTGTAGAGTTTCTAGAGTGTCACTAATATCATAACATGCTATCTTTTGTATTCCGCATAGTTTTAACGCAAGTTTAAATTTGTTACTCGATTGCTCAACTCTCAAGATGTCCTGAATGCAAAGCTGATTGTTAAACAGAACAAGAAGAACTAGAGCACAGTAATTTTCTTTGCAATTCTTTCTGAAATTTCTTATTTGTTCCCGAAATGCGTCAAACGGCTCTGTAAAAAATCGCAGTCCCATTTTTTGTTTACTTTTGTCGCTAAAATATAATGTGCATAATAACGGAAAATACTCCTCAGTTTTGATAATAGCATCGATATCTTCTTTAAAACATTCATTCTTTGGTGAGTACCTTTTCAAAATGTTTTTCTTTTCCTCTTCATCCAGTTTATATTGGTCACCACTCAGATCAATAATACATGATGTATCTTTTAAAATTCCACCAACTCTAGCATCATTCAGAATGTACTTCCTACATGATACTAACATTTTAATATTTTTCAAGCAATTTTTTAACGTTTTTTCCTGGTTTTTCCATAACGTATATTTTTTTTCATCAAAGGTTTCATTGCCAATTACGTCATTGAAAACAAGTAAGGTTCTTCTACCTAAAGCATCTTGTCGGGACCCTGCATCTATAATTTCTTTAACGCTATATACTGGTTTCACCTTCCAGCCGTCACTTCTATAGCACAACGCAATGTGCTGTATGATTGCCGACTTTCCTGACCCCGAGTTACCGGTAACTGTCACCAGATTCTGACTTCTGATGAGTTTTTCTACTTCTTTACAAGCTCTTGTTGAAAAAAATTTGCTGTTTTCTTCCTGCCATTGCTCAAATGTAGCTTGATCATGTGGTGATTCTGAAAGATTTAGTAAATCATAAGAATAATTTTTTTTCTGAATCAATTGCTTATGTAATTCAACGCAAGTTATCGTGTTATTAATTCTAAAATAAATCTACACAATCGGGGCATATATAACACTGATTTATATGTATTAGGGCGAAAATATACACAGCTTGCAAAAATCAAGTTGATTAGAAACCGCACGGTGTTTTTTTTTATTCACTTTTTAAGTAGTTAATCTTTGTTAACTAGTACATCTACGTTAATATGATTACTGAGTATTAGATAATAGATAATGAAATAATGTTTAGGTAAATCCTTATTTAAATAATTTAGGTTAAGAAAAGTTTATGTCGCTTTGATTCATAAATTTTTCGGGTAAAAACATTAGATTTTTAGATTTCAAACCTCAAATCTTGAATCTTGTATTCAAAATTTCGTCAAATTTCGAATCCTGAATTTACAGAAGCCAATATTGTGTAAAACACGGTTAGTAAAGCATTACTTTTTTATTCAAAAAATGGTTTTGTCTAGATGAATTATATCACTCTAGTTTCAGCTAGGAATCTAAGTTTAACTTTTCATTTTCGTGGGTGTATAATCTAATTCTTGAAATGTTATCGAATGGGAACAATCTTAATTATGTTATTCATTTCGAAAATCTGCAAAATTCCAAGATTTATCTTCTTAAGACAATGCTTACGCGGGTATGATAAGGCAACAGTCAGCGATCGATCGAGTAAAAATTCCTCTGATCGATATGACGTCACAATAAGCAGCATGATGTCATATTTTACTCAAGAAACCTGTTAATTTTAACTTTATCTCTGGTCCAAATTATGAAAACTACAGGCGTAAAATGTCACTAGAAGCTCTTTAAACAGAATATATCTTCGATTTTTCTGTATTACTATTGTTTAATAGAGAAGATCAATGTCGGGAGACAAATCATCGGAATGCAGCGTAAACAATGCCGAAATAAGACTTATTTTATACAGATACCCACGATTTAGATGAGTGTCAGTTAGGATGTAACCAGGATAATACAGTCATGATATTTTGTTTTATCAGCGAAAGTTATAAGGTAAGCAGATAGACATTTATGTGGCTTGACCGGCCTTTCCTCTGTCAGTGTGTACAAAAAAGACAAAAGTGTAACACTACCCCGAATATTATGAAAGATGAATTTGGCAAATATCAAAAGCACATGACCTTAAATACTTGAAAACTGCTGCTAGAATCCTTTGGTTTGTTGTTGTAAATGAAAAATATGTAGTATTTTCAATGAAATTGAAAAAGTTGAGGAGGTTTTCGGTAAATAATGACAATATATATTTTATGCGATTAACAATATGATTCTAGCAGCAATATTAATAAACATGAACTTATTGCCGATTGAGTTATTGTATCATACATACAAATAAACTTCGGGGTAGTGTTACACTTTTTGATTTTTTGTTAAGGTACAAAAATGTTCTATTTTTTTCTGTCACGTGATACCAAGGCACGGCAGCTTCAAACATCGACTTGATTCCGAATTAAAAATATAATATCTTGTTGAGTACATTCACTTGATATTAATATTCAGCACCGTTTTCATAAAAATAAACAATTTTTAAAATGACCATAATATCGGCGATCATTAAACTCTGAGTTGCCTTAACCTACCCGCGTAATTAGTCTAGCTTTGACATTGTTAAATTTTCAATATAAAAGAATAGGTACTCTAAACTAACACGGGCAGGGGTGATTAGTTGCCAATTTATAGAAGTTCTCAAATAGCTTTGAAAAAAAAAACTTAAAAAACCCCAATAAAATCTAGATAATTTATTCCATTTCCATTCTAATATTATAGTTTCTGTTATTTATCGTACTAACAAAAAATGATAGAATATGTATAGATATACAAATATCAAAATGTATTGGATTTTTAAAATTATATATGTGTGCATATATTGCTAGTCCCCCAAAGCCTATCAGAAATTACATGAAAACATACAAGTACAGCGTAGGTACACTATTATAATTATCGAACGATGTAATTATGCACTGCACCTATCTATGTGTACAATACTGATCAGATCCAACCTAACAGAAAGTAAACCCAGATAAAACCCTGGGTTTATTTTGGGGATTTACTCGGGGTTTACTCTTGGTTAACTAAACCAGACCATGAGTAAACCCAAGTAAACCCAGAGTAAACCCAAAGTAAACCCAGAGAGTTAACCCCGATCAGAAGTAGACCCCTGAGGCAGACGAGACATGTGTATTTGTAATATACAAAGGCTGAGAATTACAGGCAGTAAGATAATTAGAATATAGGTAATCACATATAACAAAGATCACCGAGACGAGGCATCACCTTTATGATACCACCTTTATTATATTATATGAAAATCATAGTTAATGATATTGGATATTAATTGATACTGTTTTGACGCAATATCGTATATCATATGTTAAAAAAAATGTATGATAATCATTTGTTCATTTAATACGGTATTATAAGATACAATGTTTATCAATACAATTATATAAAATACGATATTGGATTCTATGAAACTTACAATATATATCATATAATACAATATAACATTGTAAAAAATAATGATGAAATATAATTTTGTAACGTATGGTTGACATTATTAGATGTTAAACATTATCATAATAAAAAATCATAATATATAATATATGATAAAATATAGCATTTTATGATACAATATCATATCACATAATACATCACGATAGTTTAACATATTACATTGTATAATAAAGTATGATACTGTATTGTATGACATTGTGTCATATTTGATACATGGTATGATAATGTATCATATGATACAATATGATTTGATACACCATAATATCATTTAATATGATACAATATCATGTGATATAGTAATTTAATATATATTACAATATCATATGATACAATGTCGTATCATATAAAAATTGGTATATATTACAATATCATATCATACAATTTCATGTGAAATAATAATATATTAAATAAGAATATCATATTATAAAATATTGTATGATATGATATAATATAATATATCATACAATATCGTTCCATATGATAGAATAGTATATGTTGCAATATCATATGAAACAATATCATGTGATAAAATAATATATAATACAGTATCATATTATACAATATTGTTTCATAAAAGACAATACTATACATAACAATATCATGATACAATATCATATCATAATGTACAAAACATTTGATACAATATCATATCGTATCATAAAATTTGTCTAATATAATATATGATATAATATTGTATTATATAAAACAAAAGTGTATCTTATCAAACAATACTATATCATAGGAATCATGTTATATCATTTAACAACAAACAAATCTATCAAGGAGGTTTGAGTGAGGTCGGATATTTTTTTAGCATAATGAAGATCAGGCTCTGCATCTGAAGCTATCTCTGCGATTCATTTATATTATATTTAAATACACTAGTCAAGCTATTACCTATAAAACATGTGACATGTTAAAAAAAACTAAACCTCTCCAGCATCCGAAACTTATGGCTCAGATTCAAGCCTGTCAGGTGTATCAGTTTTTTAACACGCATAGTCCATACAAGTTTGGTGATGTAAGGACCAGTAATAACAAAGTTATAATAATAAGAGGGCACCTGCTTCAAAAATTTTAACCAGCTCTTAAAACCGTAACCTCCTCCAGCGTCCGAAACCTATGGCTCAGATTCAGTATTCATGTCTGTCAGGTGCATTCGTATCATAACACGCACAATCCATGCAAGTTTGGTGAAGTTAGGACTAGAAATAACTAAGAAATAATCATCAGAGGGCACCTGCTCTAAAAACTTTAACCAGGTGTAAAAACCTTAACCTCCTCCAGCATCCGAAATCTTTAGCTTAGATTCAGCTTTCAAGCCAGTCTGTTGCATCAGTATTTAAGACGCACCATCCATACAAGTTTGGTGAGGTTAGGACCAGTAGTAACTTAGAAATTGCTATCAAGGGGCACCTGCACCAAAAACTTTAACCTGCTCCAAAAACCTTAACCTCCTTCAGCATCTCAAATTCATGACCCAGATTCAGCATCCAAGTCTTTCAAGTTCGTAAGTAGGTCCAGATGCACCATCCATTCAAGTTTGGTGAAGGAGAAGTAATAACTTAGATACAGGACCTGCAACAAAAACTTTAACCAGGTCCGGACGCCGACGCCGACGCCGGGGGTATAGCATAAGCCTCTCCCCCCGACTTCGTCTCGGTGAGCTATTAAAGAAAACGGGTCTGCTTCACATTTCAATGTTTAAAGAGGACCCCAAAAGCAAACAGCGAGTAAACCCAAAGTTACCCTGAGTTGATCCTAAGTAAACCCCAACTGGACACACATTTTCAAAAGTAGACCCGACGTTAACACCGAAAATAGACCCGGGGTTTAGTTTGGGTTTACTCTAGTGTTAGTTTGTGTCTGATAGGTACTGTACATATACTACTGCTTAATTTATAGCAGGACAAATTTATTCAGGACGAAAAAAAGAAAGAAAAAAAATAAGAGGCACATGGGCCACATCGCTCACATGAATGATGGTTCTTGTATCATTCTAATTCGAAATGTTTTATAATGAAACTCTTTAAAATATTGTAAAACTCAACTATATTTCAAGATTTGACCATGCATTAAACAATATATATAAGGAAACCTCCTTTTTATGACATTATATCCTAAGATCTAAGATGCATCAACTGATCAATTTTATTATCCTAGGCATCAACTCAATAAAGATAACTACATTTTAAAATGAACTGTAAATATTTATAAAAGTGAAAAAAAGTCACTTTGAGCTTCAAGTTCGGATATGACGATATGAAGATGCTTACATAGTAAAATAAATAAGTGTAGCACTGTATTTCTTTAAAAGAATATGTTAAAACATTTTCATATATCTTTCTGTGAATTTTGTAATATTTTTAGATTAGATAAAAAATATAATAAAATGAAAATCAAGAATTGCCTATCACTTTTAAACTTATTAACCAGTTGTCATTCACATTAAACAAGTGCTTTGCAATCATATTTCAAAAAGAAATGAAACAAATAAGTTTAATTCAAGGGAAATTGGAAATTTCAAAATTGGAACCGAGGTCAATTGTAATTAAACTGATCCCGAATACAATCATAAAAAGTGGGAAAAATTAAGCCTTATGTCCAGTTTATTTAGCTGTAAAATGGTTTTCATATGAGAAAATTAATATAATGAACTTGATTTTTTTAACTCGAGTTTTGAGTCTCAAATCTATAATGAGCCATCTTAGCTTATGTAGTGCATTCTAGTACCTTCCTTATTTGTTTCCATTTGCGTTTTATTCAGGTTAGTCGTTGGCAACAGTGGTATACACTCCTCCTCTCCAGGACTTTCTATATCGCTTTTTCTTTTACAGATACGATATCCTGAATAAAAAGGAGAAATGCGTTCTATATTTTTCAACAGAAATACTCGAAACATATTTAGTGTTAATTTTTAATGCTAGGATAAAGGATATATAAAATACCTAATTTAATAACAAGAGCCCATGGGCCTTATTGGTCTCCTGAGTAGTATGGCCTGGACAGGGTTCTGTGTATTTCTGATATATGTACAATTGATATGCAAAAAAAAAATCATATTGACAAATTGTGCGAGGAGTTACTAGAATCAAGACATATAACGCACCCTATACTTATCTAGTAACAGTGTACGTTGCTTTCTGTGCCTGTTCAAACAAATGTTTTTTTAGCTTTAGTAAATGATCCTGTTCTGGAAAAAATTCAAATCAACAGATTCTTTTTATTGTATATTTCTAATAAATTATAAAAATCAAAGTACAAGTACTATGAGCATCTCTGGTAAATGTTCATTTTATTTTAAAAATAAGAACTTCCTAACTCGAAAACTTAGGAGGATGTATCTAGACGATTGTGTGCCATATATGCAATTTTTTGAAAAAGGAATACCAAGTTCAATAGCTGATATTTGTCTCACAGAATAAACAAAATGAAAACCCAAGCACTATGAACATTCTGATATGGTTCAACTACAAGTTCGATCTTTTTAATGATTCCTAAAGAAATTATAATTTCCAGATTGTGTTTACATTTATCGCCGAAAGAATCGGTCGATTACCGATAATTTCACTCGGTTATTATGTGATAATGAAAATAATTTGATAAAAAAAGTGTGTTTAACAATAGTTCAATAGATACATAAAAATAAAAATCTAATCGCTTACCTGTTTGATCACTTTATTGTGTACAATCTGGCTAAATAGCCAGGAGCAGAGAAGAAGATTTTTAAAGAATTAATGCACTTTCACAATATAATCATTAGAGCCTCATCCTAGCGCCACAACCGATTGACCCTGAGGCCACGAATTTTCACAATTTTTGTAGAGAGCTCAATGATTATTACAATAATGCCAGCAGTTTGATTGCTTGATGTCCAGGAGTAAGGAAAAATATTTCTAAGAATTTTTGCTCAGCCCCCCACCCCCCAACCACTGATGCTATATGCTAAATTTGGTTGAAAGCGGTATAGTGGTTTCAGATAAGAAGCAAAAATGTTCAAAAGTTTACGAACGACGAACGACGACTGGACAAAAACAGATAGCACTAAGTAACCTAAGTGACTCAGGTGACCTAGAAATGATATATCTAACATGAGAAAATGACAATAACAATCCGTCAACCATCTCAAAAATCCATAAAACGAAATACAAATTCAAAGCAGAGCAACACGGACCTCCATTACATTGGAGGTATGATCAGGTGCCTAGGAGGAGTGAGTATTCTCTACTGACCGGTCGCACCCGCCGTGTGCTCCTTGTCACAATTGGGCATGTCATAATCGAGGTAAATGTCAAAATCAGGAAAATGTGATAATAGGAAAAAAACGAAACGTTGACGATTTGGTTTGTTTGTGATGGTCAAATACAAACCTTGAGCAAACACGGACCTCCATTACATTGGAGGTAGGATCAGGTGCCTAGGAGGAGTGAGCATCCTCTGCTGACCGGCTGCAACTATTTAGCTATTTAACTATTTAATGTCGCAAACTACAGCGAAGGAAACATAAAACCTTATTTAGCGTCTTATTCAGACTGTTAAATTCAAACAGAAACACAGGATGAATGACCATCTTTAAGTTCTCCTTAAAGATAACTTAAAGGTGCTTAAAGGTAGCTTAAAGACGATCTTTAAGCCACCTTTAAGCTATATGTGTTGCTTAAAGGTGGCTTAAAGAAAGCGTAAAGATGGCTTAAAGGCAGATTAAAGACTATCTTTAAGCCACCGTTAAGCTACCTTTAAGGACAACTTATAGGTCCTTAATGTCCAAACTTCTTTAAGCCACCTTTAAGCTACCTTTAAGCCACCTTTAAGCCATTAAAAAATCTTTTAATTCAATATTGTGCTTAATTTACCAACAAAATGTATTAACTTTATGATAGAAAAGGTATTAAAAACGGTTTTTGTTCTAGAAAATAAAATGAAAAAAAAAATTCAAAACGCCCTACAGATTAGTGGGTATTGAATCAATGTATTGAGTGTGTATTTTTACTTGAAAAGATTTTGACTTCTATTCAGTTTGTAACAATCATTTATATATAATTTATAAATTAAATGCATTCATGTATTTAGAATGAAATACGAAACTTGGTCTTCAGTGAAAAAAATATATTATACCTAACTGGAAACCGTTAGGCTTACTAGAACTTAGTTAATAAATTTAAACCAAGTAGATATAGGCTATGTTCATCTAATTCATAGCTAAATGAAATTAAATGCAAGGACGAAGATGAAACTATTTCTTTTATTAAATGCATTGAAACTATTAGCTAGGGTATTAGTTCTACGCAATTTCTCGGTTTTCATGATCACGGCGCCGTTCCAGTATGTATAATTTCAATAATATTGATTATTATACATTTACAACAGATCTAGAATAACAAATGAAATGATATATGTTTAAATGTTTAATTGTATACATGATTTTTAAACTATCAATTCTATAACAAACAATATTACCAATTACCGGTGACGTAATTACTGCATGTGGCAATTGCAAATGATGTATGCATATATTTGTACATACAAATGTATGATGTACCAGGCCGGGTATGTGACATATTTACTCTTATACATGTACATATATTTAAATAATTAACCCCCATTTATGATCACCGGTACAGTAATTAATTAGCCTCTAGATTTTACTCTTACATACATGTATCTTTAATTTGTAGACGTAACATTTTTGAAACCCACAGCTAGGAAATAATACTTTGAAAATGAATTACAAATGTAAATAAACTTTCATTCACTAGACTTATCGTATACACGTACATACTAAGATTTAAACGCCTTTAGAAACCCTGACGTGCACCTGGGCACACGACACACCTGTTGTGTATATCTTGTATATTCTGTGTTAGTTCCAGGGGTTTTCTTAACTTGGACAAACAACAGACTCTAATTAGATATACACAAGCGGACAAAACTATGTCTAGACAAACAAAGCGGTAATATCCCGCCCGATAGAACCAAGGCAGTTGAGAGTCTTTTCATCTTTAACATGTATCTAGCATATCTAGAATTAGACCTAGAAATAATTAAAATTGAAAAAAATACATATCTTAAACCGATTAAATTAAATCGTGCATTATCGGTTCATTTTTTTTATTTTGTTTAATAACCGGATGAACTAAAAGAAAGAGAGAGAGAGAGAGAGAGAGAGAGAGAGAGAGAGAGAGAGAGAGATTCATAGATTAATTTATAATAGGAAACAAACATACTTTAATATAATTTCATGCGCAGATTTAGATACAGAGACTGCGCTCACCCCTACAATAATTTTGAAACAAAAAAAAAATTATAAAGAATTTTATAACGGCAATCTGTGTCCATTGGAGCGGTGTTGGTGATAGCGATCTGTGTTTAATGGAACGACATTTAAAACCGCCTGGAACACCCCCCCCCTTCTTGGAAATTATATCATCACTCGGATCACCCCCTCCCATCCCTATAAAAGAGCTTTTGCATTTAATATATGTTTTCAAGATGAATCTGTTCAGCTTGTTCAAACCTGACTTAAAGATAACTTAAAGATGGTGTAAAGACAACTTAAAGGGAGCGTAAATGCCACTTAAAGATGCTTAAAGGTGGCTTAAAGATGGCTTAAAGGTGACTTAAAGAAGTTTGGACATTAAGGACCTATAAGCTCAGCTTAAAGGTGACTTAAAGGTGGCTTAAAGATTGTATATCCTTTAAGCCACCTTTACGCCACCTTTAAGTCACCTTTAAGGACTTGCTTAAAGATTGTTTTTCGCCCTGTGAAACCAAAAACATAGATTTAAATTATCGCATTAATTCAGACCAAAAATTTGGGTGTTTTGTTTTTTGTTTAGATACCAATGTAAGGAATTTGGGTAGCACATTACAGCAAGCCTGGTGCATTATCACATGATAACTATTGACAGCTCACGGATACTCCTTAATTTAAAATATTAAAAAAACCACATAACCCAGGGATTTCCACCAACAAATAAAAATAAAATGTACGCAGCAATGTTAAGGTGTCCCGGAGCTAAAATACGGCTGGAAAACGATATTTATTTAATAAACAAAAATTTACTTTGACCGGGGGTATTCTTTAAAATCTAAATTACATATATTTACAACAATGTTAAACATTATTTTTGATGTTTTTTTGGACGTCATATGTACTTACGGGCGTATCCTAACATTGCAAATTTTCTAAATAAATCGCATCGGCGCAGGTGATTAATGACATTAAATCATAAATATTTTTAAGAAAAATCCTTTGTTATGTCATATACTTTGAAGTTCTTAATTGGGATTGAAATAGATATTTCGTTTATTAAAGATATTGTAAAAACACTTCGCCAAATCATCAAAATAAAGCACATTTTTACTAATTGAAAGCTATTTACTTAAAATTGGTGTAAATCCGTTGGTTTTCCAAACATGATTCACATTGTTACTTATATTCTCTATCAATTTAACATTTAATTTAAAATATTCTTAAATTGTATTGATATTTTACCTGCGCCAAACTGTTTTTTTACATGCATTAAAATCTCTTCATTCACATGTTTACACTAGCAGGGAGAGTCTCCAAACCACTAAATAAATAGTCTTTTACTTCAAGTGAAGCTTTAAATCTGTCTATTATTTGATTTTGATTATTAATATGAATAAATTCTATAGTCTAGCATTAAGGGCAGCATTTATGTAAAGGAAACAAGAAGTTTTATGACTGTTTTATTATAATTCACTTTTAACGTTACGACACATTCCCTGAGAACTATCGAATGGAATGCAGATCTGACGTCAAAGTTTATTATGAAGTCATATTGTTTGAAGTAAAGACAAGTGACTCTCTACACATCGCTGTGGGAATCCTTAACATACCCGCGTATAAAAAAAAAAAGGCAAAACATTGCAGATGCAAAATGTTGCAATTTCATTTTGACTACATCAATAATCTTAAATTATTTCCTATGAAATATTTATTCATTCAGATCTCAAAAGAATTTTTTCTACTTTATGAAAGGACTATATATGATATAAGTCAAATTTTGCCCCCACAATTCGACATTTTTTAAGTGTTTCAGATACATTAAATTGTTGTATTAGTTTTTAAAAAAGTTGATATAAGATAAAGTTTTCACCTATTTTTTTTTTTCGCACTCGCTGGAAGTATATGATCTCAGAAGTAACGCTATTTTTATGATTTAAACAAAATCGGTCATTAATTAATATTTTCCTTATCTTTTTTTCGAATGGAAGATAAAGAGCGACGCTTTGAACAAGAACGAACGTTTTGTCACTTATATGTACAAGATAGATACATCTTTGGTGAAAATATTTTGTTTGTACAAACAATCCCTAAATGATTTCCTAAAGAAATACTGGTTGAAAAAATCCATTTTATGTAAAAAGTGCGAAAATGGCGAGAAAAGGTAAATTGTATGATGTCATTTTTTTAATCGTGGGCACTTCAATAAAAATTAGGGAAAAAACTCCTCAAATGTATATTTGTACAAAAGAAAATAACTAAACAACAAAATAAAAAAAATTAAAAAAAAAAAGAATTACAGTAAAATGACGATCTTTAAACTTTCAAACTATCAATACGTGTTAAAGAGGCTGGGTACTCAACAAATTAACTATCAGTTCTGACTTAAATTTTCAGATATGTTTTGTTTAGTTACAAACTATCAATCAGTAGAGAAAAAAAATCATATACATGTATTTAAGCTTTGAAATTTGAGTAATTTCATATATCTTTATACAGAGCTCTTCTTTAACGGAGATAAATATAGGACCATCAAGCCCTCTTAATTATGAAAATCAAAATATACGGGGTACATGTAGGACAAGAGTAAACACAAATAAACTTCATTCTAAAGAATAGAAGAATTCCACATACTTTTTAGCAAATGTCTAATAGAGTTAACATCTGTTCAAACATTCACTTGTATAATCATTAAAGATCCATGGGTTTTTACTGCGTTGCAATATTATTATATTGCTTGAAAAATCTATATGTATTACGTTAGTGAGCAAATGAGTTTACATCATAAAAGTAAACATATTAATGTTTTGTACGTACAATAATTGCAAAATGATGTAAATATATGTAAAAAAAAAAAAAAAAAAAAAAAAAAAAAGAATCAATATTTAATTTAATGAGTTGATGCATGTAATTACAGTAGGTACTTGATAAAATCTCTCATAAACCGTTCGGTTTTTATTGGATTTGATCATTTACCCTACTGTAACAAAAGCTCCTGTAAACGTCAAAGAATAATTATTTATTTCTCAAAGGAACACATCTATATGTAATATATCCGTCTGAATAAATAAAGAAACCTTAACTCGAATAAATGTTCGTATTTTCTTCACTACGAAGTAATTGACAAAAAAAAAACAACTAAAAGTGTTGCCCTTGTAGCAAATGCTGATTCTGTAAAATTACATTCTTTACAAAATGTGTCGCATTCTCTCGCATTGACGCTTTCAATGATCTATCCGTATATTCCGCATCACTATTTCTATAATTTGAAATGATTAAAATGAGTTTTGATAAATATCTACTTACTAATAGACAAAATGAAAAAAATGAAAAAATGCAGCTTCGAATCGGTACTTTTTAGACTTTTTTGTTGTTGTTATTTTAAGGGGGCTGGGTTTTTTTTATTTATTTGTTTCTGGCTTTTTTTACTACCTATATCTTCAAATTCGATACGCAAGGGCATGCTCTTCGTATGAACAGTTTCTAACCCGAGGCAAGTTACTGACAAACAAGTTGATAAAACAGGACTATCAAGAGTCTCGTTTGAAGTCATCTTTTCGTAAGTTCTATGGTCGATACAAGGACCCAGCAAATACAATATTCACCGAGTCGCATGCTGACTGACGTTTTTTATACTAATTGTTAGACCATAATTAATCACCTAATTGTCTACGGACTTTTCCGTTTTTTCCCCGATTACGACAAAGAGCACACGGCGGGTGTGACCGGTCAGCAGGGGATGCTCACTCCTCCTAGGCACCTGATCCTACCTCTATCTGTTTGAATGTCCGTGTTGCTCTGCTTTGAATTTGTATTTCGTTTTATGGATTTTTGAGATGGTTGACGGTTTGTTATTGTCATTTTTCATAAATGGTTAAACAATATTGATATTCTTACAATTAAGCAATGGTGTTCTTTTCAACCCATTAATATTTCTAAATATTTACATTTGCAAATATGTTTCCTTTTATGAACCTGTAGAAGAGCGAAAACGTTCAATTCTGTATGAACTTTTTCATGACGTCACAATGATAATAACACGCTCTTATCGCTTATCGGTCGGATTGTATGCAAATTCTCGGTAATTTTAACAACTTTATGAACCTGGTTGGTACATGATCAAATACTCTGAGAAGCCATTTGGGCTTCACAAGATTTCATCAGGTGACCAACCAAGTTCATATCCTGGTGAACGTTTTAAATTGCTGTTTATTTCTTAAATGACAATCTTTCGAATAAAATTAAATTTCGATGATTTTAAGATAGGGGTCGATGTGTATTTATTTAATATCAGTTTATAGCCAATTTTGAATCTAAGATACTACGAAATCAAATGAGTGAACCGTCATGCTAAAACACTATAGCTAAAAACTGACTGAGCTAATACTGCTCTCTTGTTGCCAATATTTTCACGGGTAAAATCTATGGCCTAACTAAGCATATGGTATCATCTGATGATATCACGATACTTAATAAATAGTTAGCAAACGATACAGACATGGTCTTCACTCTCTATCCGATATATAGTATAAACGCTGTACGTTTTAATTTTTCTAGATTAAAAAACACTTGTCACATGGTTTGACCTCATGTGGCGTGTGCAGATTAAACCCGCATGGCCAGAATCCATTCAAATGGTGTAAGGTAGCATGGAACAGTTTCGGATAAAGTACCCATCAATATATTTGTAAAATTGAGAGTTGCTGTACTTGAAGGCTTATGAGCGTTGCTCAATTCATGAAATGATTTTTAGTGATTATTTTTTTTAGAAGATTGTCTTCTTGTTGAAATTGATATGCAATTTTTAGGCCCCTAATGTTAAGTACATGAGAACCGGAAGTAAAATGCGAAACTTCGGCTGTGACTGTTGTGCTGACTTTGCACAGTAAAATTACAAGTTACAGACGGGAGGTAAATAACACGAAAAGTAGGTGGATGGGACACAATAAACTATACACTGGTAAGTTTCTGACATGTGATGGTGCAACATACACATGATACGGAAAGTCTACCTTTTGCAGGAAGTTAGCTGGAGGAGGTCTTAAAAGCTTTTCTCAGAAATTGGTGATTGGCATTTTAAGGAGTGAAATAAAGGTATTTGTGCTGAATTGGAACAAAGGAAATTCTACTTACAGAGTTCTAAAGACACTCATCCCCTGGCTACAGTGAAATTTATAAAAAAAAAAAAAAAAACAACCTGTCCCCTGCCACCTAACGTTGCAATGTTCAAATACTCAATTACTCCATCCACCATTCCTCGCAACTCTACCGTATATTTTATCAGGATATCTTGTAGACCTTATTCATATGTTATACTATTATCTATTTCGTTATATTTATTTCTAAATTCGGTTGAAAT
This sequence comes from Magallana hongkongensis, assembly GCA_016163765.1. NCBI lineage: Eukaryota > Metazoa > Mollusca > Bivalvia > Ostreida > Ostreidae > Magallana > Magallana hongkongensis. Next base: position 58,669,154 of record WFKH01010211.1, on the reverse strand, counting down.
TATAATGTTATTTTCGATTTGGTAATTCATTAATTACAAGCTTATTATATGGTTATCATATATGCATACTGATTCTCTATATCAGACTACTTGACTTTAAAAAAACTAGTAAAAACATGATTGTTGTTGTCACAAAGGCATTTTAACCTTTAATTAAAACTACTCCATTAAAACTTAGGGCATCTGTTTATTACATTTTATCTTAATTTCTGAACTTGTTATAT
>WFKH01010211.1:58654030-58668830 GCA_016163765.1 Magallana hongkongensis | reverse complement strand
ATATTATACTGAACAACATTTGTAAATTAATGAATTTTCTATTAATTGTGATATCAATAATCATATTTTTGGAACATTGTCTTTCAATATACAGTTCAACAAAAAGGAAACAAAAATACATTGTCTTACCGTTCCTGTAAATGACACACAACATGCAGAATATAATGATAAGTATAAGTACTCCAGCAAGAATTGGCATCATGAATCTTTCATCATAGATGACATAGTCATCATATTTTAGGGTTTGGTTTGTTTTTTCATCAGTGGACGCTGTTGTACTGTAATTCCTTGTGACAATCTCAACGTGTATTGGTTCCGTTGTTTCTGGAAGACTGGTTGTTGTGTCTGGACTGTTGAAAAAAAGAAAATTGAAAAACAAACACATACATACTGCAGAGTATGTATACTGTAATATGGTTTAATGACAACTACAGTAGTCTATTGTTTGGTATAAAAAGTCATTTGTAGGTAAAATACTTATTTACAATTCTTGGAATCTAACAGATGGGAATGGGACGACTTGTTAATATTTTTGTTTTGTTTTCTTTTGTTTGTATTTTTTGGGGGGAGGGGTGCGTAATTTTTTTTTAATCATATGTCACCAACACCAACATAGCGTACCTGCTAAGTTTCTTTAAAATATTATGTCCTATTCTTTTAAGAGAAGGTTTAAAAATACATGAATATTAGAATATATAATTTGTTTTTGTTTACAAAATTACACTTTTTTCTCACTTCGTCGAAAATTTTAAAATACTACAATTAAATGCGGTGATTAAGAACAGAATCAAAAGGAAAAATACAAAATAGGAGCAGAGCAAACACAAACCTCTACAAAACTTAAAGGTATGATCACGTGCCCTGGAGAAGTGAGCATCGTTTGTCAATCAACAATTGAGCACCAATTGACATGTTCCTCAAATTGCTTTTATTATTAGTTATATATTATTCTACCTTATGCATGTATGTAAACATTAAAAATAAAAAGCCAATGGTAGCATATTTCTGCTCATAAAATTTCTGAGGTTTAAAATGTTTCCTTTTTTTTAATTCTAATGACAACAAATAAGTACCCGTCCGGTATATTTAATTATACGACCTTAGAATGCAAGGAGTAAAGAAGGGGACTACTTCACCCTTTTGTTTGACGAAGGTTGTATGTTTTTTAAAACATTCCGTATCAATACTCTGTACAGAGAATTTATACAAGTGAAATCAATTTTTATACTAATGTGGAGACACTTTTAGTAAAATGTTCCATTCAAAAATTATTAAACTCCGTTCAACCACAAGAACTAGAAATAACCCCCCTCCCCCCACCCGAACATATGCACCGAAGGCTCAGATATTCTAACTTTCTTTATATTCCTAAGATGCTTTCGTTTTACATATCTAGAAACAATTTAAGAGTATTCTAGGGTATTCTCTGTTATATTAAACAGGAATTGTTTACTGATTAATTGTATTCGGTACATGAGCAGGGATGACTATAAACACAGTATCGAAGTTTGCAGCAGAAATCAAGAGCAGGCCTTGGGATGACTACACAGTCTTTCTGAACCTCTTTAAGTTTGATCTGTACAGTCTATTTATCGATACTAAATAAATAGAGGCAGGCCCTTCGAAATTCATAGAATACAATATCAAAAATACCAAAACAAAAGTACACGTAGAACTTTTATTTAAAATTACGTAGTGAATTATTAATCAAACGAAACTCTCTCACGAGTATATACAGATATAGGTTTCTGGCTTCAAAATGACCAAAGACAGATCTGTAGTGTAACAAATTTTACAGGTGAATCAAATAAGACACCGTAAAATGTTAACCGGCGATGCACGAAATAAATCTTAATTCAATGTAGCTTAAGAAAGTGAATCAAAGAAGTCTCTGTAAAATGTTAAACGACGATGCATGAAATAAATTTTAATTCAGTAAAAAAGCAGCTAGCTGACAGAAGAGGCTAACCTCTGAGTTCTTGAAAGACAATTTTTTTTTAAAAATTGCCATTTGGTGACTGGAGATTACGAAAATATGACTGAATAACATAGTTCTACCATTCCGTTATCTTCTTAGACTTTCAGATAGCATTCAGGTGACCGAGTGACAGGAGTTCATCAAGTGTTTAATAGCGTTGGCATAATGTACAATAAATGTTATTCTATTAATCAGATCAATTGAGAACGAGAGGCCCAGGGGCCACATCGCTACTCTGAGATACATTGGCTATAATTTTAATCAAAGCAGCTAACTCTAATCAAAACAGCTTTATAAAGTAACAAGAGGCCCTCAGGCCTTGACGGTCACCTGAGCAGAGTCCCATATCCCTCAGATTGACATATCAGAGAGTCTCATGTTTGCATTTTAAGCTTCATTTTAAAGTAAAATTAAACTGAGACTCCTCTGACTGTTACCCTACCTTTATTGTTTGATATTTGAAAAATATTCATTTATAAAAAAGGGGGTTAGAGATTAAAGAGTCGGAGGAATCTCGGATTATCTCCAGGGACCAGTTTTTTTGGTAGTAAGAGACCTGCAGGCCTTTAATGATCAATCTTTTATCGTATTCACAGTTTCATTTATAATCCACACAAAATGCATACAGCTTATTTCTACAAGTATACAATGTACAGGATATCAAAATAGAGTTCCTAAAATAGAACACATATTTAATTCAATATTGCCAAATGACAATTTACCATATAATTTTCAAGATGAAGTTCAAATTGTTAATGTATGACAAACACCAATTACCCTAAGTAAAAATACATGTTCAATATATGGCCATATTTACACCCCCCCCCCCCCCCCCCCCCCCGATAAAAAGCTCAATTTCTGCCTCATGGCCTGGGCAGTGAATTTCACAATTTACCATCAGGACATTATGAACATAATAACAATGAACGACTTTATCTCCCATGACTGAAAGTACAGCAAAAATATTGAATCAATACATTTTCACTATTCGTCCATATTGGCCCTGCTCTAGGGCCTGAATTTCACAATTTAGGTAGTGGTCTTCATGGACATCATAACCTTGCATTTAGTTTTTCTTAAATATATACTAGCGGAAAAAAGAAACGGTGCATTATTTAATGTATGAAAAAACATTTAAAAATTACAATGAACAAATTTTAGTTTTTGTAATACTGTTAACACATGTATTCGTAGCAACATCTCATAACACAATAATGTCAACGTCGAATAACGTCAATTTCAGCACACTCGACAGTCACTGTTATTTGAAATTGAATTAACAAAATTAACAACGCGTGTGACCACCATTTGCGTTCACGCATGCTTGAAGGCGACGCCTCATTGATGCCACTAAAGTGTTCAGAAATGCTTGAGGGATGTTGTTCCAGATGTTGGTTAAAGCCTGGCCTAAATCAGCATCCCAACACCACGATTTCGTTGGTTTTCGTTGAGTCGTGGCATGACATAGGGGTAAATATTGTTGAAAGTGATTTCCTTAACAAAAAAGTTTAAACAAATCCTTTACAGTTCTTATTCTAAACAGTATTGGCCCGTAAAACTCGTGCGTACAAATTCTTCAATAAACAACAACTGCTCACTAACCATGAAAACGTCCGTGCACCGGGACGGTTACTATCCGATATTGTCAAAAATAATACCATTATCGATTGTTTAAATTTAATAAATACAAACAATAGATATAGAAAAATTATACTAAATTTTATAATGCACAGTTTCTTTTTTCCGCTAGTATATATGGGAGTAGAGAAGAAGATTGTTTAAGATTTAAGAGGCTGTCCAAGCAAATGTCAGGCAGTTATCATATAGCAGTGCTTGCACATGCATTTTTCCAGAATTTTATTTTTCCATGATAATAAAAAAAGTTTGTGTGACCTTTTTATAGGATTGAAAGTCAATTTTCTTTTGAAAATTACTAAAGGTCTAAATTGGACTATTTTAGTGCACGAATGGCTTCTATGTATTATATAGAAATCATGTATCTTGGAATTCAATACAATTTCTAAGACATTGTTTTTAGTCACAAAATGAATGTTTGTAGCATTAAAATAATATTGGATAATGAGGTTGAAAAAAATTAACAGCTGGGGAAACGATGGTAACATGCAATAAATGATAATTAAAGAAGCTTAAAAACCAGTAACTTGAGTTACATCCCTTTGAATAAAAATTATCTGAATTGCATAAAACTTACATAATTGTTTTTCGGATATAACTAATATGTATTTTAATACACATGATTTATCTTGATACGTTTAATATTAAATATCAATGAAAAAAAAATTCAGATTTTTGTTTGCCCGAAAAATATATTTACCGCGGACTACCGAGACAAACATGGCCGACTATTGATGGAAAAGTGTAGCTTTTCAAACTGTGGTCCCTGTTTTGGGGAATTGCTACTCTTTACAATTGCCAAAAAGATATTACCAGTCACTTAAGGTATTTAAAAGTTGGGGGTGACAGGATTTGTGCAAAAGAGGCAGACCTTCTTTTGTACAGATCGGGTTTGTTTGCTGTCGAAGAATCAAGCAGACGATTACTCTTGATATGCCGGGGTCATCGCGATTCACTTGGCATCTACTGGAAACCCAGTGTCAAGATTAAGCTACATAACGGGAAGTGTAAAGCAGAGATAGGGGTTGACTTCAATGTTTCCAGGGATATACTCTTTCTCTTTCAAGTCATTCTTCCTGTTGGAAGTGGTAAGTTTCAATCCGAATTTCCTCTAATCTTTTGTAAAATAGCTTTTATAGAGCCTGGTTCAATAATGAAAATACATGATCAGATGTAAAATGTTTACAGTGATTGAAATTTGCAACGTCTTTATAGCATTTTATATGTTTCTGTTTTAGGAATTTGTAAACTATGTAGGATAAGTCACCACCAAACACTTGCATCAAGAGCCAACAGATGCACAAATGAAAGAAAAGGTAAAACAATAATGTTTATTTAATTATTAATTCATATCTATAAACTATGTAGGATCTGATTTTAATCAGATTGGAAATATTAAAAGTCTGAAATCAACATTAAATGATGATTTGATACTATCAATAACAATTTGTTTATTTTAAAATTTACAAAGCAATGTTTTCTTACAGATTTGGAAGGTCACACAGAAAATCAGTGTAATGCAAGCCAATTTTCTGACTGTGGCAGTGAGTTTTCTTCCCCTAAATTTCTTTAAAAATGCTCACTTAAGCCAATTAGGCCATGCATGCATCTCTAAAAATTATTTGTATGGCCTCTTCCAACTCAGTGATTATCAAGCTAAACTTGATGGGTAGAAAATGACATTTTTTCTAAGTTATGCAGGTAATCAAATAAAAATAGCTTTACAGACAACTTGATTCAAATTTAAAAAAAAATACTAATATTCTTGAAATGTTGATAAGATATATAGAGGCAGGTAGCTTTGCAATATATTAACACTATGTTTTCATTCATCAATTCTTTTTTAGCTTCTTTTTGGGGGTCCTAAACGCAGAGTAGTCATGAAGAATGTGAGCCAGAGATGTCAGCACTTGAAAGAGTAAACCATGTAATTCATCAAATATCAGGTGACAGAATTTCACTATTTAGGTAATTTATAATTTTTGAGAAAATCTTTAACGGTATTTAAAAGGATTGTGTGAAATATGTCCCTCTGCAAATTGACAAAATAAAAATGTCAGAATTTCTGTTTCGCATTGCATGTATATGTACATGTATTTCATCTGAAATCGCAGGGGGTTCACATGGAAGTAACATGTACATTTTGTCCCCAAGTTGTTGGTTTTTTTTTTTTGTTTTTTTTTTTTTGTTATGGTTTGGGTAATTGGTTTGAAACTTTCTGTGTAGCTTTATTATAACAATCAAGTTTAAGTTTTAAATTAAGATTGGTCGATAGAAATGACAAAAAAAATTGTGTTCGTCCTATAAAAAAAACATATTTCACCCAAACACATTTTGCACATTACGTGACAGTTGTTTTAGAATTGGTAGTGTCGATAGGGGATATATATTGCTCCTGCTATTCAATTCAAATTTACAGTTATACAATTATATCAAAGATATTCACCCTTAATATTCCCCCGCTCGGAAGGAGAGGAGGGTATACTGTTTAATCCTTGTGTGTCTGTCCATCCATCCAGTCTGTCTGTAACTTAAACACAAGTTTTCGTCACAGATTTCTCAGCAACTATTTATCGCAGATATTTGAAATTTTTACACACTCTTTGTATCACTAGCATTGGCTCACATATGTCCTGTTCATAATAGGGGTTACTGTTTTCAGATTAGGGGGGATGGGGGGGGCTTTAACATTCATCCAGCAAATACAGTCAAACTTCGTTATCTCGTTCTAGATGGGACTGTTTAAAAACTTTGAGATACCAGAGTATTCGAGATATCGAGGGTAAACTACTTAAAACATAAGTGGTTGGGACTTACAAATCACTTCGACATATTCATTATATTCGAAATATCAGTGTTTGAGATATCAAAGTTCAACTGTAATTGGTAAATTACAAGAATTCCAGAGAATTTGGTTTTAGTTTTTAATTTTCAAATATTACCCCCCCCCCCCCCCCCTCCAGTTTTCCTTCTGTATCTTACCATTGTCATTCTATAGAGTCTAACAGGATTCCATTATACTAGGTGAATGTTAAGGCCTTTGGACCTTTTGTTCTTGTTAGGTAACTCAGATAATATTTGGCACTCTTTCCCAGTCAATAAAAGTGTCGCATGGGCTATTGTAATTGTTTCACCACTGTCCAATGCATTATTTTACATGGCCATTTTACTTCCAGGTCTCAGCTGAGTACACCATGGGATAAATCATCAAGCAGAACACAATACTATTACAGAAAACAGACCTATGAAGTTATAAAGGAACTTGTGGAACTCATAGCACCACAGCAGTCTGAAGTGTTATTGATGGAGATTATGCAGTAACATTTTCAATCTGACAGTGATGGTGACGACTACTTGAACTCCATGGTCGCATCATACCAAGCAGGATCTCCATTCCTCAAGCAACAGGTAATATCACTGTTTGCAAATCAATATCCTAAAGAGACACTTCTTACTGCAATACCTGGTTTAACAAAGCACAAAATGGACTCTGCCAGGAAGTATGCCATTGTTAACAGACCTGATCAGCTTGACGACAATTCACCTGTCTTTAAAGCTCCAAATGGACAAAATTCAGCACTTTATCAGCTTCATTTCTCAGCCTCAGTTTATCCAAGATGTAGCATTTGGCGATAGAATTTTTAAACTGACTACTGGCCAGAAAATACACATTCCTGATGTTGTGAGACCAGTGATTGGTTGTCGAATAATATCTGCATACCTTGCATATTGTGCAGAGGTCAGTTTTGAAGCTCTAAAGCGATCAAACCTGTACCATATCCTGAAGCAGTGCTCAGCCAGCCAAATGAAAAACGTGTGTGGGTTAGAAAATACAACAGCAGATGGCATGACATCATTTCACAAACTCCTGTTGTTGTCCGAAAATATGCTGGCATATAGTGCAGATACACGAGAAACCGTGTTTAAGGTAAATATATGTACACATGTACCAGCAATTACACAATTAAACACCTCATCGTATGTATGTATATATATATATATATATATATATATATATATATATATATATATATAATGTATTATTGAGGCAACTTTTTATTTTTGCACTAATGTGCTCTGTTATTGTGAAAATAGATGTACATGTTTGAAAATATGTCCTACTTGTGAAATGAATTCTATATGATAATATTTAATATTTAGATAGCCGCATTTCAGTTCATGTTAACCCACTGATTGAGATTACGCGCTGCAAAGTAGAAACTTCGCCATTGTCAATCTTTACCTCTGTGTATTGACTTTATCGCATCAAAACAAAGTTTAACCAACAAATAAACTTTAAAATATGCACAAAAATCGAAAATATAATTCATTCTCCTTCAAACAATAACGTTTTATTTAGAATTACAAATGGAAAACGATCTTTTGAAGACATTAAAATAAGGTGGTGCTACATTTTGCCCGATTCCTAATGAATTCAGCAATCGACGCGGGTTCCTACTATATCCATTATTCAGAGTACAACATTAATTGAATACCTGTATGCTTAGTAAATGTTGCATATGTTGTATAATCAAATCCATTATTCAATCATCATGTTGGTGTTTTTCCTTTCATTATTAGGATATTGAGTCCAGACTACGAGCTGCAAAGCGGTACCTGTCACATGACTATAGATAACATATTGAGGAGGCATCTCAGGTTAAAGATCTTTGTATACAATACTCCCTCAGTCATGCGAGCAGCCCCTCTCTCTGTCAAGATTGTCATCACGAACACAATGAAATCTTTAAGTTCTGTTCAGATACTTACGCAGTGATTGATGAACGTGAGCAACTCATCGTAAATGTACTGTATCCCACTGATGAATCAGAGCAGAGTTTATTAATAAAATTTCAAAATTGCAATGAAAAGATCTTTCTTTGGAAACAGCACATTTTGAGAACAGTTAACCAAGAGGCAGCTAATACACTTTAATGAAAAACCTTAAAGAAGATGAGGTACTTAAAGTCATGGACTGGGCTATGAAATTTCTCCCCTGGATAGACAGAGAAAAACAAACTGACTTTTTTGGGAAAAAGGATATAAACTGGCATGTGAGCGTTGTATTGTCGCAAAATGATAGAGCTCAGATAGGTACGGATTTCTATGCACATCTCTTTGACAGCATAACACAGGGATGGTTTGCAGTTGCTTCGATACTTGAAAATCCTCTTGGGTGCATCACGACTCAGAATGAGAAAATAACAAAAGCTTATCTCAGAAGTGATAATGCTGCTTGTTATCATTGTAGTCCTCTTATAGCAGCCATCCATAGTAAATAAGAAAGAACAGGATTCAACATTTGTGGATACGATTTTAGCGAGGCACAAAGTGGGAAAGACATATGTGATAGGCGCACAGCTCCAATGAAAACTCATGCAAAACGCTATGGCAATGAAGGACATGATATAACCATGGCAGGGGAATTGAAACTAGCTCTAAAGAGTTATGGTAGAATACAGGATACACATGTTTATACTGCTGAAGTTGATTTTCAACAACAGACATTGAATAAATGTTCTATTCCAAACATAAATGTGTTTAACAACTTTAGATTTGATGATGATGGAATACGGATGTGGCTAGGATACAATATTGGAGAGGGGAAATTTGTTTCATACAATAGTTTGCAACAGACAGCATCCTCACAACAAGGGGATACTAAACTTATGGTATGTTTCAAGAAGTAGATGTACAAGTTATAAGGATATATGTAATAGTGTAAAATAAATTAATGGGGAGATCAATCATTCTTCCTATACTTGTTAGATATCAATACTCAATACGCTTGATGTGATGAAGATGTTATTTAAACAATAAATGATTGCTACCTTCATAACCTGCATAAACCACCAAAGATTCTGTTAACAAATGTGAAAAGTAAGTTAAATTCACTAAATTACTGTTAATGTACATCAGTACGTTGGCTAAACGAAACAGCCAAATTGTTTCCTATGGAATAAATATATGCAAATGTTTATGTAAATATTTATGTATAATAGTTACTTTCTTTTCAAAATATTCTTTTTAAGTCTCTAATCACCTATTTTAAGATTCCGGAGCAACCATCCGAATGTGACAAAAAGGGAAAATACAAGCAAACGAAAAAGAAAACACAAAGAAACACTTGAAATACATGAGGTATGATGAACAACATGGTTGTTTGGTTCTTTTGTTTTTTAATAAGTTGTAATAGGTTGCTTTAGTCACTCTGAGAGTGATCCAAAATAATTCAGTCTAAGTTGCATCCTAATTCTTGTGGGAAAATTTTTGAATTTCCAAAAAAAAAAAATTTTAAAAAAACATAAAATTGTGATTGGTATGTGATCAAATCTTCAAACCCTTTGAGTTTCACAAGATTTGATAATGTGACCAACCAAGTTCATATGCCTATGAACTTTTAAACATGCTTTCTATTTCTTTAAAGATTTAATTATAAATTCCCAGTATTACGTCTTTGAATGCATGCCAAGCATATTATGTACAGTACAAACATACTTGTAGGACATTCTTTTTAGCTTTTCAGTTGTGACAATACCAAGAACAAAATTTTGGTACAGCTGTACATGTACAGGTAACATGGGACCGAGGAAAAACTTCGAGGTATCAAGAGTTCGAGTTTTCAAGAGTTTGGAGTTTTCCGGGTTGACCGACGGGTTTTAAAATTAGTCTTACCGGATGTTATGATTAAGCCATTTATTAAGTGCTTACCTTTAGGCACGTGCTAAAAAAATGTTTTCTTTTCAGTTAAATATACAGACCTGGATGTTTTAAAAACTAAATAGAAACAAATATTGAATAAATTCATGATACACTGTAATTATTTATTTTATGCATCATATTGCGATCAGATTGCTCAGTACTACTGGACTGCGAGACGACATGTCGTAAATTAGATAATTGAATATCACCCATTGTTCCCACTTCACGGGTCCTTCACCAGCTGTAAGAACTTGTTCAGCAATAATCATTATAATGACAATGATGCTGATAAGCATAATTTCTACAGTTTAACAATTCTAAAATTTTTACCATGGCTCAAAATTATCGTTCCGTCTCAATTAATTTATCATTTCCACTGCGCCTTCAAATTATCGTAAAACGATCGGTGTTAATTATACATTAGGTACTGGTATGGTTAATCATCAAACAATTATCACCTGGCAGGACAAGTGTCGCCTGAATAAACAACCTGTGACACGGGTCCCGCGTCTAACGCCTAGAGCCATTTAAATGACCAAGTAGGTGTTAATTAGGTAGCGCTTGGATATACACAGCCACTTCGAGGTATCGAGAGTAAAAAACTATAGATTATGAATAACGGGACTGCAAGTTTGACTTCGAGGGATCAAGGGTTCGAGAGATCAAGAGTTCGAGAAATCAAGAGTAAATTTGCTTAGTTATATAGGAAAAAAAATCAGGACCCTAGACTCACTTCGAGCGATCAAGAACTTCGAGCGATCGAAGTTCGAGCCATCGAGAGTTACCTGTATGTTGTAATGAGATGTTTTTAAACCAATAGAACATATTTTTCCATACATCCAGGATGTACATGTGGTGGAGGGAATGACAGATGTGGTAGATGGAGTGACAAATGTAATGGATGGAGTGACAGATGTGGATGGAGTGACATATGTGGTGGATGGAGTGACAGATGTGGTGGATGAAGAAATTAACGAGTACACATGTGGTAAATGTGGTATTGCCTTCACATCCCTGAAAGACTTCAACATCCACCAAGGCATGGGCAATCACAAAATCAAGTCAAAAGATCTTGTGAAAATGTGTGGTCAGAAAAATGTGTAGATATTAAAAGAAATATCACCAAGAGTTCTTCCACTGGTGACTTTGAAATTGTGGAAAATAATATCACAAAAGGCTGGGCTTTGAAAGAAAGAAGTGTAAGCAGAAGATTCTCAAAAAAAGTTAAAGATTTTATGACCAAGATGTTTCAAGAAGTCGAGAGGAAAGGGTATAGATATACGCCAGTAGGCATAAAAAAATTATGGTCTGCCAGAGATGAAAACGGGAATAGAGTTTTTTTTATCAGAGGAATGGTTGAATTCACAGCAAGTCCAGGGACTATTCTGCAGACTCTCTTAGACGTCCAGTTTTGTACTTGAAACAAATGAAGAGCATGATGAGGACCTGAATGAAATCATTGAGGAAATTGGGTTGTGATGAAGATCAGAGTTTACTCAAATGTGATCTACTATAATAGAAATCTTATTTTACTTGAGTACTTAGACCCACAATTCCGCTTAAACATTAGTTCGCATAAAATGTTTTTAATGATAAGTATATGATGTACCCTGAATAATGGTAAAAATAAACACATATTTTGATATTAATACACCTGCATTGATCAATTTTGTAGGAAGTTTATGGTGACTAATAGTCTTTAGGTAATGTAGATTTAGAAATGTGTACTATATACAAGTACATGTATGACGCCTCAATCAGGCTCAGTATATACATGAATTTCTCGCATAATCACCGGTGTGAGATCGGTTTGTCCAGTGTGAGACAGCAGTGTGAGATTTTTCTGTCTTACACTGTGTATTACTACGCCGCTGTAAAATGTAAACAAACATCGTATGCTGCAAGAAAATGATAAATGATGGAATTAGCTAATCTATAAATCATTATTTTGTTTAGATGACTATAATTCTATCATATTTTCATTGAAAATATTGCCGTATGCTCTCTTCTTCACTTGCACTATTTGTAGCGCGCGGCGGGATAAACCGAAAGTACACTTTTAAACGTCAAAAGAGAAAGTTGTCAAACTTCGTTTTTATGTAGAATAATGCGAGAAAAATAATCATTCATTACATACTCGTGTTGGATAGTGAAATTCCACCTCGGGGCCAAGATTTACGGTCTAGGACTCGGCAGAGCCTCGTCCTAGACCGTGAATCTTGTCCCCTCGGTGGAATTTCACTATCCCACACTCGTAATAATGAATGATTCTATTAATTTTACATGCACATGATGTATCATTGTATATCTAGTCAATTTATTTTGATTCAGTCACTTTTTGCAGTAGTGAAAACATTATATGTCTGAACATTTACATTTATTATGAGTTAATGTATTATTATATGCTTAAGTGTTATATTTAATATAACATTTTTTAATGCATGTACATGTAAATGTACTTGTTCTTGTACATGTACTTTTGCTAAATTTGTAAATCCATATGCTCTATAAATTTTTAGTTAATATGGTTGAATATTTGTATAAACCTTATATATTTGTCATATGTGTGTGTGTACAGTATTGGTCTGACATTAAGACCAAAATGCACCACGTACTTTCATATTTCATTTTTTTCATGACCTTTCTGCACTTTAAATTCCGGAATAAGTTAACACAATGACTATTGATGAATTCCATTTCCCAATTTAACATTTACTTATATTTGTGATAAACAAACATGCCTTTAATAAAATGATGAATATATATGACAAGGTATTTGTTTTTTACTGCTTGAATTCTTGTTTTTTGTATTGAAAAATTTGCATTTTTAATTTTCAAAAAGAGGTTTTTCAGTACAACTGCTTGGAAAGTATAAATGGTGTTCCCAATGAATTTATATTTGTTTCTCAAATTTTCAGTACTCTGCTATATAGTAATACCTCATTTTGTCCTCTGGTGAAAATGTATCAGATTTTATTAAAATTTGAAATTAACATTAAAATACCAGAATTTATTTATTATAAAATGTATGCCAACTTTAATGAGGCATATATTTTTATAAAGATATATTCATACTATAAAAGCAGTTTTATAGTAAGAGTTTAATATGTTTAAGACATACAATTTTTTTTTAAAAATCAGATTTTATAAATTTAGTGGTTTTACAGCTTTTTAAACTTAACATCATTTTGTGCAACATCGTTGATCTTTTTGCACTTAGCATACTCCAAATTTAAATAAAGGCATTTTTCTGCCTACTCGGACATACTATGAACTTTTTATTTTGCATATGTTATATTCGTGTTAGAATGAAGTAATACACTTAAATTTATTGAAATCCAAGACATTGCATGTGCAAAGTCCTGGCTGATTTTTGCTTGGACAGCCTCTTAATATGTTTTTACTACATGGCCATATTGGCCCTGCCCTAGGGCCTAAACCCCTGATCCAGGGGCCATGAATTTCACAATTTAAGTAGAGGACTTCGTGGAAATCATAACCATGCAATAAGTTTTACACAAACATGTATGGGATTAGAGAAGAAGATTTTTTAAGATCTAATACATTTTCAGTATATGGTTTTTTTTGGCCCTGTCCTAGGGCATGTACCACTGATCCAAGGGTTATGAATTTCACAATTTAAGTAGAGGGCCTCATGGACATCATAACCATGCATTTAGTTTTTCTCAAATATATATAAGAGTAGAGAAGAAGATTTTTTTTAAAGATTTAATACATTTTCACTATATGGCCATATTTGTCCCGCCCTAAGGCCTGAAACCTGACACAGGGGTCATGACTTTCATAATTTAAATGGAGGGCCTCATGGACATTATAACCATGTATTTAGTTTTTCTCAAATTAATATGGGAGCAGAGAAGAAGATTTTTTAAAGAGTTAATACATTTTTACTATATGGCCATATTGGCCCCTTCTTAGGGCCTGAACTACTGACCCAGGGGCCTTAAATTTCACAATTTTGGTAGAGGGCTCCATGGACATCATAATCATGCATTTAGTTTTTACACCACACGTGTAGGAGTAGAGAGGAAGATTTTTGAAAATTTGGCTTTTTTTGCATATTTGGTCCCACCTATGGCGCCCAGGGGTTGGTAGAGCCATGAATTCCACAATTTAGATTTTTTCTTACCATAGAGATGCTTCACACCGAAAATTGTAAAAATTAGTCTTGTAGTTTTCAAGACGGAGTTAAAATGTAAAATTGTTAACGAACGACGCACGTCGCACGACGACGGACGAAGACTAATTGAGATAGGTCACCTGAGTGACTCAGGTGACCTAAAAAACTACTTAAACCAGTGTTGTTTCAGTGGTTGTTGAGTCAACAATTAAGAATCATTTGAGGGTAAAAGAGAGTAATTTACAACATAATATTTACATAAAGTGTATGTTTCCCCAAATGTTTGCATTGGATATCTGCAACGTTCAATTTCCTTTGAATACACTTAGCTGATTCATGCGCCA
>WFKH01010211.1:58626901-58643346 GCA_016163765.1 Magallana hongkongensis | reverse complement strand
CTCTCTCTCTCTCTCTCTCTCTCTCTCTCTCTCTCTCTCTCTCTCTCTCTCTCTCTGCAAAGCTACGTTGCGTAGACAAGTTTGGTTGAACTAGACGTGCATACTAGCTCCGCGGTTATGAACGAGTACTTTTTACATGACCAGCTACCAATAACAATCTAGCAGCTTTATCGTTTAGTTGCAAATAGTGTACCTTCCTGTATCCATATGAAACGAGCTCTATGACAGAACTCCAGCAGCTGGGTGAACTTTTCGTTCGGGAAACACAAGTATCCATTGCCCTGAGTACAGTTGATGGCGGACGACCTCTCGTTCCACTCTTTTTGATTTCTGGGACAGGATTCTGTTGAGTATACTGGAAACTTGTAACCATCCAGCTTTTTCTGGAATAAATATATGTCCATTATATTCATAAATGTTACCAAATATTTTACATCATAAACACTAATTAGAACGTAGCAATAACTTCATTTATTAACAGGTTAACCTTTACTTCAGTACATTATATTATATGTGCCAAAGCTTTATTTATTTAAGGTGGCTCTATACACCACTTTTTGAAGACGCAGTACGCAAAAAAGTAAATCTGGAAGCATTTTACTCCGGTATTGGCTGATTTAAACTGAGGCGAATTGTATGGGGGACTGCTCTTTTGAAAAAAATTGTCAAATGAATATTAGATTTAATTTGAAAATTGGAAAATTCATTATTTACATGTAAGGTGGAATGGGACACCTTCATTTTGTGTCATATAATTTATCACAATAAACAATAAAATCAAATATTATAATATATATAGTATATAAATATAATATATAAAGAGTTTCTTTCCCATAATTGTCATATTGCAACGTAATGCAGTGGTTTAGAGGGTTCACTACGGACCTGTAACTCATGAGTTCGAATCCCGCTGGGGATTTTAAAATTTTTACCTTTCGAAAATTTTCTAAAACGTATTTTGGGGTTAAATATTGTGAAAGAAAATTCTAAACCGGTGAAAGTATTTCAATTATAATGCACTTTAATCGAAATTAATATCATTAATATCGACTGATGTTCTCTACCACTATAAGGGGATGGGAGGCTTGATTTGAATTTCTTTCAGGTTGGGATACATAAATCCTATTAGTTAATTTTCCCCTTCATTTATTTGACTTAGTTTTGCATTAAAGCAAATATATTTACTTATATAGGCCTATCATGAAATATATATGTATTTATCATTCCGACACAATATTTAGGAAATTTTCTTCAACTCAGAAATTGAAAAGTCCCCAAGGTGTTTGGGCCCTGGGACTTAGGAACGATAACTTTTACCTAAGGAACTTTACAAAATTAAATTTCAAATTTCTGTGTGTTTATTTGCAATGGTGTTCATTTAATTTTTTATGTCACATTAATTAAAATACATTTTCTTATAACATCAAGCAGCTTTCTCAGATGATTTGTCAACAGAGTAAGTAGATATGAATAATATATATTGGGGAAATACAAAAAAATTGCAGTAATAAAATGTCTGAATGTAATGAAGTGTTATATTTTTTTATGTGTTTGAAGGAAATATCCATATGACAAAAAAAATCTTTCACATTATTAATAGTTTATTTTTTTTTTTAAATATTTTACAAAAACACGAAAAAAACATTAAAGAATTCTTTTAAAATACACATAGTATCACAATCATCATTTTAATATTTGATAAGTATATGTTTTGTGGTTTTCTATTGAAAATTGGAATAAACTGTAGGTGTATAGAGCCACCTAAATTTTTTTTTCTTTCTGAAGTAATAAAATTAATCAAAAGTGACCTTTAGATTTGATACGTGTAAATAATCATGCTCTCTATTCCACCTTTTTCTGCATTATGGTTTACAACTGAATTCAAATTGGATGATATCCATAACATATGTTAGGGGCCCCTTTTTATGCAATGATTAATTTAAAAAAACTCAATCGACCATGATTTTGATAATTTTCAAAAAATAAGGAAGAAAATGTCACATCTTGTTTGGTTTTTAATAGCTAGCTTTGTAAAGATTGACGCATCATCGATGATTTATGATTTTGTAGACCCACCAACGGCGAATTTCGTTCTGGTTTGATTAAGGATGTTGTTTATTCAGGGTTTGCGTAGTTAAATTCGGATTGTTATGAAGTGCAATGTCATGAGTTTAGTTCTAAACACAAAAAATATGTATTAAATGAATTACTATTGACAAAACATTCGATATTTTTGCCAGATTTTGAAATTATGCTGAAACATTACTAGGCTTATAGCAAAAACAGGAAATTCGGACAACATTTTTGGATTTTGATTTCCACTAAAACATTTTGGCAGTTCTAAAATAATAAAAGTAAAGATTTTATCATTAAGTCTATTTAATTTTGCATATTTTCTGTTGGTTTTATCTCACTCATTCTTTACAATTATCGAATGGCACGCAATGCAAAAATATTGAAAAATAATTTTGAAAAAGCTAATTAAAAAGACCATATCTCAAAACTTTGATCATTGACCTCCGATAAATTTTATTCCAGCAGAATAAGGTCAATATAATAAGTATAATACTATGCATGTTTTAGTTATATCATCTTTACGATTTTTTTTAAATTGAATTCCAAAACGGGTTGAGATTTGAAAACGAATAGAGGAAATTCTCACTAGAATATTCTTGAAAATTGTTATTGAAAACTTAATGCTTTGTATAAATTTAGCAACACTGCTATTTAAAAAGAGTTTTAAGAGTCAAGCAATTTGTATTCTGTTCACAATTAAGAAAATTTCAATCTTGGTTTAAAACTTAGAGGGATTTTTTAAATTTTTCGACAATATTCATTGGCCATTAACTAAAAAAGTATAGGTCATTGACTAACTTTTTTGAAAGTGAAAAATAACACCACAAATAAAGGTTTGCAATAGATTTTTTTTTCATTATCATCTGTATATTTTTTTCATTCTGAGTAAACGTCATCATTATTGCCAAGGTCACATTTAAGCCGATGGTCGGGCGAACAAATTTTCCTCCTATCGTCGGCTGAAGAAACATGATCGCCCGGCACTGGTATCGAACGACGCGGAGCAGTCACATTAATTTCTAGGAACACCGACATCTTAAAAAGTCTAACTATTTATTTGTCGGCGAATCGTCGCTCAAGCATCGAATGTTAAGCCATAGTTTGATATTAACTGTCGGTCAATAAAATAAGAAATATCGCAATTCCTGAATATTCACAAGTACACACGTGGGCAATCGTTTAATTTGTTAAAAAAAAAAATCTGCTGTATGGAGTCGTCCGCCTGGGCGCCGTTTATTGCCCGATAGACGGTAGATGTTTAACGTAATTTTTATATGGTCGGTCGTCCATCACCTAATTTATCAAAATTGCCCAAGAAGACCAGTCGATTTTCGGTCGATTTTCGGTCGTCACTCGGTGTCTGCCAGCCGACATTTAAGAAAAATACAAAAGCCTATATGTCGACCGACAGACGACATACATCAAATCTGTTTGCCGATGGTCGGACGTTGATCGGGGGTTGCTCGACTGATTATTCACGACTGTTTCAACTGAAGAAATCGGCCATCGACGCAGAAAAAATTTTAAATTGGCCCGACAAACACAAAATTGGTCGGCCGCCGAAAAAATGGTCTCTATCGGCCAAGACAACGGCTTATGAACGGCCGACTGTCGCCCGAATAACCTCAATTTTGCCTCAAAAACCACTTGCCGTTGGTCGTTTTTGATAATGTGACTGGGGTTTGAGAAAACTGGACAATACTAGTTTACATATCGCATAAAATTATGTTTCATAACCGGATAAACTTTAAAAAAGAAATAAACCCATTATCGTAGTGAGTATTTGTGAATGCGTGTTTTTTAACGAAAACAAATTCTAAATAAAATCGAATCGATGTAGATTTGTATTAATGAATTTTGAATCCGGTTCAATGAAATGTATATGAATTTTAAATCTTGTGCTAACAGTCAAACAATTGATAGTTTTCGACTAAGTATAATTTAGTCAAATATTAAATATTAATTACTAAGCAGAGAGAGAGAGAGAGAGAGAGAGAGAGAGAGAGAGAGAGAGAGAGAGAGAGAGAGCTTTCACCGATTAGTTTATAATAGGAAACAAACATACTTAAATATAATTTCCTGCGCAGATTTAGAGACAGGGATTGCGCTCACCGCTACAATAGTTTTAAACCAAAAAAATGAAATTGTATAGTGGCGATCAGTGTTCATTGGAGCAGTGTTAATAATTTGGTGTAGATACCAGTTTCTGCGTGGTGTGTGTTGACAATTAAAACCGCTGGAACACCCCCCTCCCTTTTAAAGTTTATCCTCATTTGGATCACCCCTCCCACCCCTACGCAAGAGTTTTTGCATTTATTGATTTAATTTATGAATTAAATATGAAACTGTTCAGCTTGATTAAAGTTGACTTCAAGGGAACTAAAAGACGGTGTAAAGATAACTTAAAAGGAGCGTAAATGCAATTTAAAGATGCTTAAAGGTAGCTTAAAGATGGCTTAAAAGTGGCTTAAAGAAGTTTGGACATTAAGGACCTATAAGCTCTTGCTTATAGGTGACTTAAAGGTGGCTTAAAGATCGTATATTCTTTAAGCCACCTTTACGCCACCTTTAAGGATTTGCTTAAAGAGAATATTGTTTATATTTTCAGATTATTGTGGGAATTTGTCCAGCAGTTAGCCTTAAAAGAATTTGATTTCATTTTATTTTCATATTTATGTGGATTCCAATAAAATATTTGTTTTTCACTTCAAAACTAAATAACATTTCACTTTCAAAATTTGAAAATTTGAAAATTAACGGGTTATCTGGAACAATAATGATATTTTTAAAAACTTCTAGAAAATACAGTATTGTACTTTTAAGTCTTTTATTGTTGAGTACTGGGCCTACTATTAGTACTGGCATGTGGTAATAGCGAAAAGTGTTTGAATTCAAAAGTCCAAAGAAAAACTAGAGCCGAGCTCATTGCAAGCAACGAGGAGATCTTCCGTTACAGCTAAAAGTCAAGAAAGGATTTAGAAAATCAATTTGAACTCTTCAAAAGGAGATATAAAAATTAATTCATACATATTTTCTATGTATTGATATAACCTCCAGACTGCAGAGTATTGAAGAGTTACACCTCTCATAAAACAGATAAAGGCATGTCTGTTATAAGTTGGGGGTATATTAAGATTGTATGCAACTGTAGAGGTCATGGGAAGATGACCTCTTATCGATATCTATCAGCGAGTCGGTGTAAGGAGAAGGGGTGGTTTTTATTAGACTGGATTGTCAATAAGATAATAGTAAGTTCAGAAAATCGAAAACGAGGCTTACTTTCAAAGTATTATTTTCATACCAGGCAAATCCTCCGTTTAACTTAACGGTAATATCATTTATGATAACCTAAAAACACACATCTTATATGTACATGCATTTAATTATTCCGGGAACCAGAAGATCAAAACGATAAGGATACAACAAAGCCTATTCCATAGTGTAATCAACACAAAATCCACTGCGCTGATGCATAGAAAACAGTGTTATGTTTCATAAACATCTCGATTCCCCGTATTCATACTTACACCTCTACCGTTAAGACATGGAATATTTATGTAAAGTGCAGTGTTAAAATTAAACAATTGAAAAGAACACCAATTGTAAATAGACTAATTTTTTGTTTGATTGTACATTTGCACTCTTCTCATTGACATGTGTCCATTTGTATCACTAAATGATTTCTAAGTAAAGATACAGAATTTCTACAGTTCTAAGTTAGAGTGAAAAAATCCACTTTTTATATTATGAAACAAACATTTATGGACTCGTACACATAAATAAGATGTAGTGACAGCCACAAAGTCATTATTATACCCGCACTTTCGGGTATATTGTTGTCGTCCTGTTCACTCCGTCCGTCCGTCCGTCTGTCACGTTTTACTTTCTCAAACTGCTCTTACATCGTATAAACTAGCAATCTGAACTCTTGGAGTTTGATTGGGGGTGTCATGTTGTTTTGTAAAATGGTTTCAAAAATTCTCTGGTAGTCCTGGGGGTCAGATAATTGGTAAAAAATGACGTTTTTTTCACAAAAAACCTTCTTCCTCGAACTCCTCCTACATTTTCAACAATAGACAAATTATCTTTTGGAGAATATGTTTTGGGGTATCCTATATGTGTGCAATAAGGTTTCCGAAATTTCAATTTTGCCCTGGGGGTCATTTGGTGGCTGAAAAATGACGGGTTTTTTTTTTAAAAATCTGGTTTAAAAAAACGTCTTTTTTTTTTTTTTACAGTAGCCAAATGATCTTCTAGAATATGATTGGGATTTTGAAGTGTGATCAGGTTTCAGAATTTTTTTTTTCATCACAGGGATCGGTGGGCAACAAAAAATATGACGTTTTTTTGCAAAAAAAGTATGGTTCCCGTAACTCCTCTTACAACTTTTGGAGTAGCTACATCATCCCTTGGGATATGATTGGGGCTGTCCTATAGATGTGCAATAAGGTTTTAAAAATTCAAATTTCATCCAGGGAGTCAAATAGTAGCAGAAAATTGACGTTTAATACTCCTAAAAAAAACTAGATCCCAGAACTCCTCTTATGATTTAATGAATAGACACATCATATCTTGTGATATGATAGGGACTGTCCTTTAGATGTGCAATAAGGTTTTAAACATTTAAATTTCATCCAGGGAGTCAACTAATAGCAGAAAATTGACGTTTATCACTCCAAAAATAAACCTAGATCCCAGAACTCCTCTATTGATTTAATGAATAGACATGTGCCCACATTTAGATGTGCAATAAGGTTTTAAACATTTAAATTTCATCCAGGGAGTCACATCTTGGGATATAATAGGGGCTGTCCTATAGATGTGCAATAAGTTTTGAAATATTAAATTTAATCCTGGTAGTCTAATAGTAGCAGAAAATTAACATTATCCCATGTGCGGATCTAGAGATGGGGTCAAAAGGGGGGTGGGGGGTCCAGATCCCCCCTCAAAAAATCAAATTTCTTAAAAATTTAAACCACCACCCTCCCTGCAAACTCGAATAACTGTCACCCCCCCCCCCTTCCCCAGAAAAAATCTCTGGATCTGCGCATGTATCCCTCCTTACACTGTAAATAAAATGACTTTTTTTTCTTAAAATAAAACAAGAAGCCAATGGGCCACATCGCTCACCTGAACAACAGTTCGTTGTAAATTCTATCTCATAGCATATGCTATTTCTATTTTAAACTTTGAATCTCTCTCTTTAGAATCTACACTAGTTGAGGATGTTTGCGTAGTAATCTCACAAACTGTAGCAATGTAGTTCTTGAGAAGAAGATTTTTTAACATTTTCCCAATATACTTCTATGTTAAACTTTGAACCCCTTTCTTGGTGCCCCAGTATAAAATCATTGGTAATGATTTTAACAATTTAGAATCTACAATACCAAATGATGTATTCATAGTAATATCCCATACCGTTGCATTGTAGTTCTTAAGAAGAAAATTTTCAAACATTTTTCTATATATGTTAATCTTTGAGCCCTGCCTGGGGCCAGTTTTGGTCCGGGGGTCATGATTTTTACAATTTAGATTCTTCCCTATATATACAAGCTATTTTTAAATATTGGCATTTCTGGTGCAGTGGTGAGAAGAAGATTTTTAAAGACACACACCTATACTCACTGTTTCGCAATTATCTCCCTTTTAAAAATGGTTTAGCCTTTATTTTGACAATTAAGAATCCCCTTCCTATAAGAATGCTTTGTACCAAGTTTGGATGAAATTGGACCAGTGGGTTTTGAGAAGAAGTCTAAAATGTGAAAAAATTACAGACGTACAGCTAGACCGACAAACGGACGTCTATTAAATTCAAAATATAATTTGGGGTCTTATAAGATTTTATAAACTGTTAAAAAATGTTTTTAAAAAAATCACATTACACCTTGCATAATTGTCAAATGATCTATTGATATTTCTTATTTCCTACCTGGGGATCCATAACTAATATCAAAGTTAAAATTAATAACAATTAATAATTAAAATGAAAAGTTTATCCTTCACATCCACCCCCCCCCCCCAAATCAAACCTCAGGTTCTAAAGATTCAGAGTCTTCTTACATTCTCATACATGTGTACAGTAGCGAATTATAAATCATTTTTTGATTGGTATTTTTCTCTAGATGCTCATTAAAATTTTGGAAATTGCTTTTTAATTTTAAAGATAAACAAAATGTTATATATGTATTCAGGACAATTGTAAAGTCTCCTAAACAAAGCAGGTTCATTATTAGGGTATGAATTACATGGGTTAAACAAGTACTTCATATAAATAAGATAAAATACTTTATTATTTCCAGTTCTAGAAAGTCAGGGTGTCTCCAAGGGGGTATAACCTATATACCATTTGATGCGCAATTTATGACACAAAGAGCAAGAATAAATGTGGTTTAGGGATGGGAATCTCAAAAGTTATCAAAATATCATCATTTCCTATTTCAAGGGGGGTGGGGTGGGGTGGGGATTTAAAAACAACGCCTGGGGGTCATGTACTTTATACCATTTGATGCATTATAATGACATTAGAAACAATTGAGAATATATATATGGTTTAATGGTGGGGATCTCAACAGTTTTCAAAATATTTGGTATTTTCCTGTTCCATGGGATCAGTACAATCCCATATGGTAATGGCCTATATTATATTTGATGCATCATAATACATAAAAAAATACCCCTTCCTTCCTATCATATTTCATATAAATATGATAAGTCTCTACACTTACACATGTAATACACAAATTTAATACAAAAAGTCTGAAAAATGAAAAAATAACTCTTGCAATTAAAATGACAGAAACTGTACAAATGCAATAGGATAGGTAATGATGATAAGATTATTTAAATATAAAAAGATGATGATACAGTATGCTGGCAAAGGGAGATCACTTATTTAGAAAGTGAAAGTAAAACTTATACCTATACCGGTGGCTTATAATATTGTTCTACTACATGTTTTATGCTGTAAAATTTGATTTTTTAACTGTGACAAACCTTTACGAATACGATTTTTAATAAACTGTTGGTAAAACAACTATTGGACTTAGTGGTTCCTAAGTTTGGACTTCAATGTGATTAAGAAGACGAACATCTTACATATGCCATTGAATAGTATGACTATTTAAGTGTTTCGAATTAACAATAATGAAATTATTATCATTTTTCTAAATGTTGTGCAAGTATTATAGAGTATGTATTTGTAAAAAAAAAAATTAACTTTGGGTAAAGTTCGTCTTCAGAGAAAAATGAATAAAAAAAATTAAACACCTTGATTGAACAATTACATGTATCCTAAAATGCTCTGCTGGATTAAAGTTATAGTAATTATAATACTTACACACTCGTGAAGCAAAGGTAAAGAGGACAATACTGTTCCAAACAACAGGAAACACAATGTAACATACAGAGCCATAGCTTGACTTAACGAAACAGACAGCTACACCTTTGCACTGTTCTATGCATGAACAAGCCAAGTAGCAACGCACCTGTTCTTATATAATGCGCATTTGTAACCGTACACGATTTAAATAGAATAGACCCAACCTAAGATTTGCCAGTTGATTCTTTAAAATAATTTACTAGCACTGGGCCCCCAAAGGGGTTCGAATATGATTTCGAGCGTTTGAGATGAACAAACTTCTTTTAAAATATATTTTTGTGCATACAATTTAACTTTGAATGTGGTAGAGTATAAATTAAAATACTGAAAGTTTTTTTCTCACTAAGAATATTTATATCCCAGTAAATAACTGTATTTAGTACATGTTTCACACCTCGAACAATAGATTTTTCTTGATACCAAATGACTTGGTACACACCCAGCTTCATGGTTCAGTGACCATTAATTGTGTTCATAATGATAAAACCATTTATGGACAATAATTGGTTTATTTAATCATGTTTAGACCTGCAAAGCAAGTCTCCACTACATTACAATTGTAAGAATATGAATAAAACAACAGCTGAAAAAAACCCATATTTTTAAAATCTCTGGAGAACAGTGTCAGTTTTAATCATTTTCAATAATTAAATAGACAATGTTATGTATTTTTAATCCTTGCCACAATGATTTTGTTAATGCAAGTTGGAATGGTCAGCCTTAATACATTGCTGCATGTAGACTCACCCTAGGTAGAATCTACAGTCAGTGTTGATGATGTAGCTATGGATGGTGCTCTCTCACTTTCTACACACTGGGTTTTACAAAATCAATCGGTGATATCAAAAAGACTTCTTTGTTTCTGGATTAAATCCAATTAAAAAGACATCTTCTACTACAGGTAGCTTGCTTCATTCATAGAATATAAGAGCAAATGTGTGATTTATTGTTTAGTTTGAATTCTACTCACTTTCAAAACCTCACCAGTGAAATACAGGTAACCTGCCCCAGGGCACAAATTATCACCAGGCCAGGGTGGACTGAACCAATTACATTACTTATCTTGATTTGATGAAATATAACACAATTGAATAGTAATAAATAGATTGAGAAAGTCCATAACTACAGACTTCAATTACATTTTCATGGTCATTTGATTATTGACTAAAACATACCGGATAAAATGTTTTTCTTTTTCAAACTACTATTTTTCTTGATACGCAACCTCCCCCCTCCCCCCCCATAAAAATCACAACGAAACAACATGGTATGCATGGTAAGTAAAATTGAACACGGATGTGATGGATTGATCTAATATAAATGAGAAATATATTGTGCATATTGGATAATAAAATTTGATAATGAAATATGCAGCTTTTGCTTAATATGAGAAGATAATTATAAATAAAAAAGTGAATTAAAAAGTAAAAAAGGTAAGCTTTATAGTCTTGTTCGCAAAGTAAATTTCCTCGTACAACTTCTAAATATTACCTTCTTGTGAAACCTGTACAATCCATAGTATCCCTAAATCACTTGGGTGCATACAAGCATAACTGTCAAACTACGGCGCTTGTGCTTTTTCATTCACATTTCCAACACTCTATGTATGGATTGCAATCAATTTACGAAATGGGGGGAACATATTTAGTGGATATAAATATAATAAAGTAATTACGATACATATAGTATAAAATCACTTTTCTAGAGAAATAGGAAGAAATTTAAAGAACATTTTACAATACGTAAGATACGTAATCATTAATTCAGTGCAAGGTGTAGTCTTTCACAAAATTTGTAGATATAACAATTTTTATTAAAAAGTTAATTCTCGGTTATGCGTTGCTGTAATAAAAAGACGACACTACAATGGACGTGTTTTAACCTTATATACGATTGTTTTAAATATTCGTTTAAAATTCTTTAAGGCATTTTACACCTATAATTCACAAAAAAGCAAATTATCAATCAGATTTATTTATCATTTTCAAATATTACTCTTCTATCTCTACGTTTTAATCAATAATGCTTACACGGTCTCTGATTGAATACATTTACATACATTTAAAACGCATACACTGTTTAAAAAAACAAGATTGTTCCCAAGACAGAAAATAAATAGTAACTTGTTTCAATGAATTTTTGTCAACAAAATACGCAGGTGTTTTTTAATAGAACATAAAATTAGAGACACAATCTTAAAAAAAAATCTTTTAGGTTTAGATATATGTACAGGGATAAAAAGACGACGCAGTTGGCATTTAAAGTTTTATTTAATGGATTTTTTTCTATTAAAAAATGATGGATAATATCACATCAAGTTTCACGAATGATATGATATTTACAACACAAATGGCTTTAAACTGAACGGTCGACTGTCACTATTGATAGCAAATATGCCTAGCTGTTTAAAAGTGAATAATATTCTCAGGAATATCAAATACGCGGGGTCACATACTTTAGAGGAGAGAACAGTCAACAGACATTGAATTCAAAATCATTATTCTTTGCAGAATTGTCAAACTTTAATTAAGCAGACATACTTCAATTACTTTATTCATAGTCATTTGAGTATGAATAAAAAAAATATTGTTTTTCAAATTGCTATTTTTGATACACGTTCTTCCCCTTAGAAAAAACACAATGAAATAAAACCGTTCGACCAATCAAAAAAAGCAGAAAATATCTGATCTACTGGACACTGTTTTCGTACTGTTTTTTCACGATGGTCTCTAAAGCGAATAACTCAAAAACCTTATATTTCTAGTTTTTCTGTTTGAACCTCCATGCTACATTTAACATACAATAGTGCAATAACAAGTACGCCTGATTGTGTATCAGCAGAGAAAACAATAGATTAAGAATTAACCGCTCCCTGTCTTACACATACAAATGCATTCGATCTATATTTTACTATTTATCGAATACACTGGGCATTAAAACGTTCTTTTAACTTGTCAATATCGATGTCTATTGAGACTGTCATTAGTGTACCAGTGAGTTTAAAGCTTTTACGGCATTTTTCATCATTTGGCTAATTTATAAACAGGCTGAGAGATCACGTGACAAAAAAAATCTTTTTGATACCACGATATGCCAAGGGTTCGTGATGAGCGATGTGGATCAGAAACAATAGGCTTTCGAAGATGAGTCAAAATAAGACGCTGAATCAATGCTGATAAATTAAGACATTTTGCCAATAAACTACGAAATGCCTGCACCAGAGTAACAGGTTACAACTTCGGTATTTCATCACGTGTGAGTTGATGTCCTAAGCTATAATTGAATTATACCTGATAAGTAATTGTTGAGAAATTAATCAAAAACCTACTTTCATTTACGATAACCTAGCCTGAAATAGAAAAAAAGTGAAAAAGGTGGTTGACACGCTTTGGCGAATCCAAGTCAGTAGGAATTTGCATCAGAGTATATGCTTGCACTGGAATAATATTGAAAGATTACGTCAAGAGTGCATATCTTTACTGGTAAATTATTCAGGATATACATAGAAGTTAAGATATGACAAGTATTGAATAAATAAAATGACACAATTCGTTTCTTGAATGTACGATTTTAGTTTTGATGGATCGAACTTTCCAGAATGAAGTAACCGAGAACGCATGTTAACTAATTACCGTCATGGCTAAAAGTGTAGGGCGAGTTAATCATAGGGCAGTTACCTTGGGTCTGACAACTTTGTTTTAGGATATGCAAAACATGTATACATAGTTGCATTTTAAAAATACAAATATACAATTTTTTACCACTACAGATTGGCAATAAACCTTATATACATTTATTTGTAAACCAAGAACAGATAGTGTGAATAACCCTACATCTGTATGAATAGATAATGTATGCCTAAAACAGGGAAGTTGAATTGGCGAGGGTTGGGGATGACATTCATTTTTTTCTGAAATTCTTCTTTAGAACGTTATTGAGATTTGACATAAGGAACAAAATTTAGAAAAGAGATAGGACGCAATACACACCCACTCCCTAATTTGAAAAAAAAGTTTGTAATATTTTCCAGTAAGCTACACTAAAAAGAATACAGGTCATGCACTCGTACATGAAGCATTGTTTCATATTAATGTATGAAAAATTGTCAATAACAAACCGTCAACCATCTGAAAAATCCATAAAACGAAATACAAATTCAAAGCAGAGCAACACGGACCTCCAAGATAGAGGTAGGGTCAGGTGCCATGGAGGAGTGAGCAACCTCTGCTAACCGGTCACACCCGCCGTGTGCTCTTTGTCGTAATCGGGAAAATAAAAACCGCAAAAGTCCGTAGACAATTAGGTAATTAATTATGGTCTAACAATTAGTATGAAAAACGTCAGTCAGCATGCGACTCAGTGGAAGATTGTATTTGCTGACAAGGTCGTCGTATCGACCATAAAACTTACGAAAGGATGACTTTAAACGAGACTGTTGATAATCCTGTTTTATCAACTTGTTTGTCAGTAGCTTGCCTCGTCTTAGAAACTGTTCATACGAAGAGCATGCCCTTGCGAATCGAATTAACTGAGAGACAAAAACACCATATGCAGGTGATGAAGGTATATTGCTACATAAGTAGGGAAAGTTGACTATAGAAAAATTGAAGTCATCGCGTTTATCATAAAGTTTTGTTGTTAGGTTACCATCAATGTCCATTTCCAGTAAAATGTCCAAATATGAAACAGATGACGCTGACTCTGTGGTATCTTTTATTTCAAGTTCACTGGGATATATCGAGTCGACGTAAGTATGGAAATAACAATTGTTAATTGATAATACGTCGTCGATATACCTAAATGTTGAGTTAAAGGCCACAGCGAGTGATTTATTTTTTTCACGTACAAGTTTTTGAATAAATTCTGCTTCATAAGAATACAAAAATAGGTCTGCTAACAATGGGGCACAATTGGTACCCATGGGAATTCCAACAGATTGTTGGAAGACTTGATTTCCAAAAACTACATATATGTTGTCTATCAGAAATTCTAGCATCTTTTTAATGTCAACTTCAGAGTACTTGTGTGTGCAATCAGAATGGTTTTTAACAAAATAGTTTTTTAGATTTCCAATGACAAGGTAAGCATTTTTACGACTTCCATTTTTATTGAAGAAACAACTGTCGATGATATCAAAAAGTCTGGATTTTAATTTGTCGTGGGGAATGGTTGTATAAAGCGTTGAAAAATCGTACGTTTTGATGCTATTGATTTTGGTAAGATTTTGTGAACTCAAAGTTTCTAATAATTCTTTAGAGTTTTTTAGTATCCACATCTGATTCACACCACTTCTGGAGTAGATTGTTGTACAGTACTCTTGAAGCTTCTCCTTAACTTAAAGCAACAATAATGCCCGCGCTTTCGAGGGATACCACCTAGTTACCTATATGCTAGGCATATGCCAACCGATCTGCGTATACAAAACGTAATATAGTTGCCATGAATTGAGTGCAATGTGTGGTCTTTCACAAATATGGGGGTATTACGCAATTTTTTATTAAAGGTTTGTTCTCGGTTATGCGCTGCTGCAATAAATAGACGACACTACAATAGATGTATTTTAACCTTATATACGATTTTTTTAATTTTCGCTCAAAAATCCTTTGCGGCATTTTACACTAATAATTCACAAACATAGCACATTATTAATCAGATCTATTCAACCTATTCAAACACCTTTCTATCTTTACGTTTTAATCAATAAATACGTATATACTCTCGGTTAAGCTATATGTACATCCACACCCAGAAAACAAATTACAAAAATGTTTCCAAGACAGAAAGTACATTGTTTTGTTAATGTTTCAAGTATTTTTGTCAACAAAATATGAAGGTGTTTTTGAAGAGGTCATAAAAATATAAATAAGTATTTAAAAAAACATTTCGGTTTAGATGTGTGCCTTGGGATAGGAAGACGACGTCTTTACAATAGCATATTTTAAGATTATGTGACCTCTTCTGTAGAATAAAAATGGATAATAACACATCAGTTTTCTCAAACGATATAATTTTACAACACAAGTGGTTTTAAACTGAATAGACGACTGTCACTATTGATATTAAATATGCCTAGCTGTTTAAAGGTCGAATAATATTCTCAAGAATGTCAAAAACAAGCGGAAGTCACGTACTAGTACCTCGGAGGAGACAACAGTCCCTATACTGGCACTCTATATTTGTAAAGGTGGCCATTGAATTCAAATTAATTATTTTCAGCAGAATTATCAATAACTTAATTGAACCCGAACATTTTTTTTCTGCAGATTGGACGAGAAAAGATATACAAGCACATTTGAGAAGACTAGTTATACCCCCACTGCGAAGGAGTGTCTGTCTCCCTGTTTGTCTGTGTGTCTGCCTGCCCGCTTGCCTGCCTTCCTGCCTGCCTGTCTGTCTGAGTGTCCGTCTGTCTGTCCGTTTTTGTGTCTGTGTGCCTGTCTGTAAAAAATTGCTGTCACATTCTTCTTAAAAACTGTTGTAAATGCAGATACTGAAATAATTTAACGCAGCCTTTGTTTTGGCATGCCATATGGTGTGTTTTTTTTTTTACATTTTCAATATCAAATTCTGGTTAAATGTTGACTCTGCTTACATTATGTATTCAAACCTGGGGTATCACTAGTGTGCATTGGCTTTACAGATATTTCACTACTGGCTTTGAAAACCTCTGTCCGTATGAAAATCCCCTGTCTTTCCCTGTCACTCCCTGTGTTTTCCCTGTCATCCCCTGTGCATCCCCTGTCATCTCCTGTACACAGCCCCTGTACACCCTGTAATCCCCTGTCAGCCACTGTACACATCCCCTGTGTGCCACTGTAAGCCCCTGTCATCCCCTGTACGCCCCTGTGACCCACTGTAAGCCACTGTATGTCCCTGTGCATGCCCCTGACATCCCCTGTACGGTCTTCAACAGCTTGCTAAAGTTTAAAAAATGTTTTTTAATAATGTTCTCGGGTTTTCTTAAATACCGGTATATATTAAGCAGTTTCTG
>WFKH01010211.1:58606547-58617500 GCA_016163765.1 Magallana hongkongensis | reverse complement strand
GAGAGAGAGAGAGAGAGAGAGAGAGAGAGAGAGAGAGAGAGAGAGAGAGAGAGAGAGATTTGATTTTTTTAGGAGTGGGAATTAGTCCGGTCCTTTGACACTTTTAACTTTAATGAGTGCGCATTTTCCAGTTTAGTAATTCATATGCGTTATTGTATAGAATTGTCCTCATACATATAAAGCAATGATAAGGTTCATGAATAATATAATGTATACAAATACCGGTAACGGGTAACTTAAAGACACACATGCACGATCTCAAAACAATGTTCCGGGGTTTAGATTAGAAAAATATCATACATTTATTTAAATTCGATTTGAAAAATGAAAAAAATAAAAGAGCAATACAGTTTTATTCATATGACTGTGTCAAATGAAGATTCGAATTTAAAGTTCTTCCTTTTCATACATGTTTGATATTATGAACTGAAAAATCAAAATTTTAAATTTCTGTTTTCTTTACTTGACAGACTGGGGAAGAAAGTAATAGGAAGCGATTAAACAACATATTGCATAACTGTTTAGCATTACTAAGCATTCAGATCTTAGGAAGTGTGTTGTGTGTGTATATACAAGTACACGTGTGTCTGTCTAAACCTTGCTACCATGCACTGCAAATTGTTAAGAAGGGCTGTGTACAGTAGTTATTATATAATCCCTGACCGACCATTCAGATCTTAGGAAGTGTTTGTATATACATGTACACGTGTGTCTGTCAGTACAGTGGCTGACAGAGGGTGCACAGGGAATGACAGGGAAAACACAGCGGATGACGGGGAACAACAGGGGATTTTCATACGGACAAGGGTTTTTAGAGCCAGTAGTGCTAGTTCAGACCGACGCTTTGTCTAAGCAACGTGATGCATTTCACACTCCAAAATATATTTTTTTTTTACCTAAATGTTAAGTTTTTTTTACTGCAATTGAAACTATAAAGCCATTGCTATAATATTGCAACCTAGATGTGAAAAATGTTCTTTAACGTTTTATTGTTGCATGTGTCCATAATGTGTTATTGGCCGAAAAAGCTTTTGTCGATTTGATTATATAATCTCTATTTGGTCAGATCAAAGAAAATTTTTTAAAATAAGATTTATTTATAAACAGTCAGGGGATGTCAGGGGCATGTACAGGGAAATACAGTGGCTTACAGTGGTTGACAGGGGCGTACAGGGGGTGACAGGGGCTTACACTGGCACACAGGGGATGTGTACAGTGGCTGACAGGGGATTACAGGGTGTGCAGGGGCTGTGTACAGGGGCTGACAGGGGGTGCACAGGGGATGACAGGGAAAGCACAGGGGGTGACAGGGAGAGACAGTTGATTTTCATACGACAGGGGTTTTTAGAGCCAGTAGTGTAAACTGAAGTGGAATGAACTTAATCTTTTTTAAAAATCTTATATATCCCATTGTTATATTCAGTAGTATACGGTAGTATATGGTAGTTTAAAATCTGTAACGTGGACAATGACAAGACTGAACAATAGGGTCACTTGACTAACTCTGCATGCACTCTTCCCCGCCAACATCTTATACCGGACTGGCACTCTTCGCATTGCCCTTGAACGAGTCAGAACTGCATAGCAATATACTTAAGCAATAGGGTTGTTTGTTCCTGTAAGAATTACTGTAATAAATTAAAGTTCATTCTAAATTGTAATATTACTGTTGCATTTCATTGTCTAATGTGTATGTTTGTCTGTGTCTAATTGTCTTGTCATTTGTGTCTATTACAAAATTTCATGTATTAATAAATATTTAACAACGACGCAAGCTTGGCTTATTTCGACCACTGGCTACAATGGCACCAACGTAATTTTCCAACGGACCCGGACAACATCCCTTCCATTTCCCCTCAGTTCCCGGGGGACGGCTTATCAAGTCCGGCATGAGCAGCAGCTGCATAATAAGGACCATGGCAGAAGCGGTATCCATAAATATGACACCTTGCATAGACCCCAAGAAGAGGTGATTCTGTGTATGTGTGTGTGTAAATTATTATATTATAGTGCGCAGGACAGTTAAGGCAACATTTTGCTTTCAAACAGCACTAAAAGGAGGTCGTTCGTTTTAGCTTTATTTTTTTTGCATGATATATTTTTCTAAACTATTTTTTGATTGATTTTGCAAAGATATGGGTCACCTTAACTTGACCATGTCTTAATTTGACTGTCACGTGACTTTTCAGTGTCACGTGGGCGTCTTTTAGACAAGAAACGTCAATGCTAATTTGAAACAAAAAAGACAAGGGCAAGTCAAACAAAGCTTGGAGTAAGTAATATGACTACTTATTCAAAATTATCTATACATCATAGAAATCAATGCTCATTCAGTTGTAAAACTCGTTTATATTGCAAATTCGTAGGAAAACTGGCTAATTGTTGCAAAAATAGCGCATTTTTGTACATTTCGATAAATATTACCAATTAAACCTTCATTTCTCAACAAATGAGCATCAGTTTTCATGAAGTACACGTAAAAAGGAAGAAAATCATACCAAGTTCAATAATATCTATAGCCGCCTTGCCCTTGTCTTTTTGCATTTAATTTGTCAGTCAGGAAGGTCTCTCAAATCAATACACATTTCAAACGCACAAGTGATCCCAAAGGGGGAGATAACTCTATAAGAGAATAGGCGCGGTGTCATTGTTTCGCCTAATCCGAATTTATTTTGAGATAGAATTCATCAGTACATTATGCAAATGATTATTTAAACATAGTGTTTCTGATTTATTTATATAAAAAGGGACAATATGGTTACTATGAAACACCCGCATTTCCTCTGTTGTAATTATAGATGTAAACAAAAACAGTTGTGCATCATTTTTTTAGGTTACTGTATGCGCGGAGTTAGTAATTTCTTAATTTCTGGGGGAAGGAAAGAAAAAATATATAAGACCTAATTGTGCCAAATTATTTGATGGGTGGGTTGGGTTGGGTGAAGCCCCTCTATAATAAGACAGACATATAACATGATTTAATTTTTTCTCATAATATAAAAAACAACCCCTACCTCACTGTACACTGTATTATATGGTCAGGGGTATGTTTTGATTATAAGAATATTTAATGTTGGGTGCATGCCTGTGCCTTATGACTCCATATTTATATACAACACTGTTGTCTTGAGACATTTTCCAGGGGGAGGGGTGGTCCAAGGAATTTATTTGCAGGTGGCCAGGGACCAAGCCATTTTACTATGTGAAGTGTGAATAAAATAAGAATTTTCCAGGGGAGAGGGGCTATAATATAGATCTACACATGAAGAATGATTTTAAGGTTACTCATTTTCTTTTTTTTTTCTTTTTTTATGGGGGTGCATATATATTTATTCACAAAATAAATTCCATTACAATTGCATTTTTCATTACTGAGACTAAAAGAGGGTGTGTAAATCCTGCAAGTAGGCAATCAAAAGCCATTTTTGGTTCACATCAATATATAAAATTTAAATAATTCTGAACTTAATCTTTTGCGAGAGGATGAAGACTCTCTCACCAACCCCTTTACATCTGTTATGCATGCAAACAGCATATAGCAATTTAATATAGCTGACTTAGGTATATGTTCCTCTCCTCCACTTCTTAAAAAATATTATGAATATAAAAACAATTATACTTGGTTTATTTGCTTTATTCATTTATACTAAGAAGATAAATGACTTTCTGAGAGAATAATAATGATAATATTTTCAGTGACAACATTATTTTAAACTTGATATACCCGTATATGCATACACACTCAACAAATTCAATTTCTTTTATGTCTGATAAAATGTCAATGTATTTATTGTATGACTCCTTAGTTTGACTCCTCTTCTTTCTCCAAAAGCACAGTCTTCCTGTTCTTTAAGTCAAGGTTTTTATTTTCATCATTTTCATATTTTATATTCCCAGGATAAGAGTGTGTATAACTTTTCACCAATAAGAACCTCATTTATGCAAATCCCAAAACATAGCAGGCACCAGCTGAAATGAAAATGATTTTTCAGTGAGTTTAACATGTAATCAAAATGACTGAAAGATTGAAATGAAAGAATTATTTTCTACAATTTGACAAACAATGGAATTGATTAATCTTAATAAACATTTTAGTTAGTTAAGATTTGCAATCAGGTTTTGCACATGTTCAAATACAGCTTTAAAACAGTTTTTTTGATTTGATTTGAAATGATCGACACTTTCACCCCTGTTATGTGAAATATTACTGTGACCCCTTTATTTTACTCGCCATAACCTTACCAGTCTACTTCTCTCTCTCTCTCTCTCTCTCTCTCTCTCTCTCTCTCTCTCTGTTATATTAATGATTTAGGTATACAAGATTTCTATCAAGCTAGTGCAGTTACAGTAATATCATACCATGTTTTGTTGATATATGTTAAATGTTAATGAGCAATTTTTAATCATGAAGTATTCAAAATTGTAGGTTTAAAATTACATAAATTTTAAATTTAATCATTTAAAAACATGACACCATTCATACATGATAATGTTTTTTTTCTACTTGATCTGTCTCATACAAAACAATCATATTAAGTATTATCAGATTTATCATTATTTCAGTGATGTATTATTGTACTTATAATATGTTATTAACAGTACATGTGCTTACATTTTCTTCAAGCCTTTTTTTCAAAAATCATTCTGACAATTTTTAAATTTCTCTGCAAATAACAAAAATAATGGGAAGTTATACAAATTTACATGCACACATACATAGGCCTACATGTCAACAACAATTTGAGAATTCTGTTAAAGGTCTAATTTGCATGAATGGGTAAAATGACAAACACTTTAACTATTATTTGAAAGTTTCACATGCACATTCTAAACAAACATACCATGTCCATATACCTCATAATAGAGAAATCAGATGAAGTATGTGACATGTAATTCAGTTATTTGTATATTATAAGATTTCAAACAGTGTTATGCTCTCAGTGATATAAAAAGCTAGTAATGATAATTAATGTGCATAGACATTTTATATCAATTGGATGAATATAATAAATATAAAAAAAATAAATATTAAATAAATAAACTGTCATAGAAGAATGTTCAAAACAGAAGAAATATGTTATTGATCAGCTGTTTATCAACGGGTCAACTAATTTTCAGAAAATCAAATCAGGTGTATATAATCCTTTAGCCTGTACTGTATTGATTTTTAGAAAACCAGATCAGCTGTTTTCACACAGTCTCACTTTGTTTACATACAAACAACTGTAGTGAGGCTGAGTGTAGTGTAAAGCTAAGTATTGTCTGTGCAAATGCTATGAACTGATTCGATCGAAGAAAATGAGTAACAATTTAACGGACCGACAATAAACCTATACACGTATATTGTACAGTATAAATGTAAACAATACAGTCTCTGTTTTGAACCAAACAACACAATAAGTTGATCAGAAATTCATCCACTGTATAAAACCACAATAAAATAGTTACTTAGTTATCTGGTTCATTACAAATACACTGTATATCTATTCTACATACCTGGTAAATCATCAAATGATCGTTATCATCGGGAACACCAGCTACACGTGTTTACATCAAATACAGCGTCTGACGAGCGCTTTCGGGACGCAGATTCACACCCATACGACAGATATGTTATGGACATTCTTCGTATATTCTCGTTGTTGTAAATTATTAGATACACATACGAGTAATTCGTTATTATAGGTTTTCCGATAAAGTATTAAATCAACCGTATATTTTGCCAAAACCGCTGTTTTCGGTATATTTTCCATATATGGAAATACAGAGGCGGGGCGTGTATTATGACGTCATATCTCATTATCCCTTCATTAGCATATCAGAGCGATGTGTAGCCTTATCTGTACTGCGTGCAGGAAAAGTGAGAGTTCTCATTGCGACAAGCAATTCTTATGATGGCGGGTAAACGCACGTATCTGGAGGCGTGGAAATCCACGTCACTCATTTACTTGGTGATTCCATGGCGGGAGGACGCTTGGATCTCGTGGTGCGGTAAACCACGTGGCTGATTCCTTCGATACGTGAGGAAATTCGAAAGCGACGAGGCCTCAGGACCGACAGGAGGCAGGTACTTTCATTCTGAAAATCAGTGTTTGTGTCTGTGATTTGTCTATCATATGTTAACTGTCTTGTTTTGATTGTCATTCGTTTGTGTTGTCAAATTCTATCTGTGTACGACTTAACATTCTTAATAGTGGGAATTCCCAGGTTTCATTTTAGAAGTTCCGGAAACTATTAACAGCTGATAATTTTGTTTGAATTTTGTTTATTTATCAATTCTTGTTAGTATTTTAATTATTTTATTTATTTATTTATTGATGGGTTTTTTTTTTATATAGAATAGGATCCTATCTATCTATCAACAATCTATTTATTTATTTAAAAGGTTTAAAACTTTTGTTCACTTAAAAACATCATAGGTCTATATATATGCAGATCAATTTTTTTTAATTTTTTTTTATTCATTATGTTTATCGGGACTTGTTAAACTTTTGATGTTTCTCATGTGAATTAAAGAAAACTGTGGCATAGATAAACATTAATTTTTGTCCTATAAACTTATCTTCTTGCATGAACTTCTAACAATCACACATATTTGACAATTTTGACAGACATTGAGCAGTTGAGGTTGTGCACAAGTGTTATTTTTATTTGAATGTCTGTGTGTGATTGAATTACTTCATTGAATATCTCTATTGTTGACATGAAACATGCGCTGCGTTTTAATTAAGTGTTATTCAATGCATTGAATTTACAGTGCTTTAAGATATTTTGAATAAGAGATACATTTCTGTGATTGGAACATTGTGGTGAAATTTAGTTGGTGTATTTGTTGGAGAGGTGTTTAGTGTTGTCAGTTGTAAGATGTCAAAAGTGGCTGATCAAATTAAAATGTCTTTCGAAATCGCTAAAGATAAGGAAGGTGATCAGGAATTAGCTGATCATGGATGCTCTTTTCATGATGAAGATGACAAGTTAAACTTTGCAGGTGTAAATCCTAACTCTAAACCTGAATCTGAATTGCATAAAACAAGTACCCCTGCATCCGATAACGAACAAAAACCCTTGAACTTTCCCAATGTTAGGACATCTCTGCCTAAAATAAATTTCCATCTCTCTACTGATATGAGAAAGGGTGAATTTGTTGGTGGGGCCAAGTTTAAGACTTTTAATGAATTCCCACCTCAGAGAGATTTCAGTACTTACAAAGCAAGTCCAGAAGGTAATGTTACTCAGTATTATGAAGTTACTCATGCCCAGATACCGAGAATTCCCCAATTTTCTGATGATGAGCCCCAACAGAAAGGTGATGTTACTTATAGAGAGTGGAAGTATGAAGTACAATATCTTATCAATGACCCTGAGATTAAAGAAACCACAATCATTCAGAGCATTAGAAGATCTCTTAGGAGTATTCCTCTTGGTGAAAAAGCTACCTTCATTAAAATTCTTGACAAGTTGAATATATTTTGTTTGGTGAGGTGTCGAATAATGGCATTCTCATGGAGAATTTTTTTAACACATATTAATTTCAGGGGGAGTGTGTAACATCATTTGGTTGTAGGTTGGAGAGCATGCTACAAAATGCGATTGATAATGGATACCTCAGCAAATCGTCAAAGAATGATTTGTTACGCCATAAATTTTGGACGTCGTTGAATGCTTAAGGTATCCGATCCATATTAGGACCTAATTTTTCTAACCTTGAATATCCATCATATATTAAATACTCTGATATTAATCTAAAGCAATTTAGAGTAGAAAAAGATTTACCGAGAGAAATTTTCAAAAATATTATTAACTAAGCAGTAATTAATTAATGAAGATTGCATGAAGGTCTATGGGGACAAGCACATTTTTTTAAATAAAAAAGTAAATACTAAGAATATCAAAAAATGCTTCGGTGGAAAGATGTATTTTATCATTAGGAATACAAAAACAATTGAAAATAAATTTTATACCGTGTAGATTTTTTTAGAATTAATTTTTATATATTAAAAGCAAAGGGGAGCAACTCTTCAAGAAAAGGAAAAGGTCATTAATTAGGACACATTCCACTCTTACATATTGATACTTAAACATGAAAATTATGTCCAAGTATACTGAGTATTAACCCCATACATATCTGTTATGCATCCAGATTCACTGAATCTGGGGCTATTATGGATCGGATACCTTAAAGTCACAAACGCGTCAAAAATATGATACGTTTAAGAGCTATGACTATCTTTTACTTGAAATAAGAAAGGTTGAGAAAGAAATGACCATAAACAAAACCCCTGCAGAAAAAGTAAGTAACAGTACTGACCTCAAGAATTCCAGACTCCATCAACATGGTATAGCAGAGGAAGACGAAGTTGAGGAGAGAATCAACATAAGAATTCAGAATTTGCAAACTGAATTAGAAGGTAAATTGATGACAAATTTAATCAGATTTTATAAAAGTTAGATGCTTCAAAAACTGATACCAGGCAAAGTTATTCAAGAGAAAGCAGCAGCAGAGGAAATGGAAACTCGGGGAGAGGAGAGTATGCTAGGAGAAGTTATCAGAATAACATCTCATATAGAGTGAATCAATACAGAAGACCATTCAATCCTAAAGGGGGAGGTATGAATAGGTCTAGTGTACAAAAACAGGACATAAACTACTAATGGTCTCTACTGATGGCCAAGCAGAGACCAGTCAAGTCAAAAGTAACGGCCAGCATATAAAGTGTGACATGATTGGTGAGTCAAATGAGGTTCAAGTAATCTTAAATGATGAAATAATGAATGCATTATTAGACAGTGGTTCTATGATGACAACTTTGTCTTCCAAAAAGTACAAAACTCTTCTAGACAAACCAGAGTTAAGAGAGTTGTCTGCCCTTGGACTGCAGATATCAGTGGCAGATGGGTCGATTCTGCAGTACAAAGGAGTTATAGAATGTACCATGAAGCTTCTAGATCTTGAACTTTTCGTTCCAATTGTGATAGAACCTGAAAAAGAATTTATTAAGAACTGGCCTGTCATTGTTGGAACAAATATTTTGAGAATCTGTAGAGACTATTTTTCACATGTGTCTTGTCAGTTGCCAGAAGCTTGGCAGTTGGCTATTGACAGTACACAGTGCAGGCCATTCTGTGTTAAGGCAACTACTAAGAGAGATATCACTCTACACTACTGGCTCTGAAAACCCCTGTCCGTATGAAAATCAACTGTCTCTCCCTGTCACCCCCTGTGCTTTCCCTGTCATCCCCTGTGTACCCCCTGTCAGCCCCTGTACACAGTCCCATGTATACCCTGTAATCCCCTGTAAGCCACTATACACATCCCCTGTGTGCCACTGTAAGCCCCTGTCACCCCCTGTTCGGCCCTTTCACCCACTGTAAGCCACTGTATTTCCCTGTACAT
Organism: Magallana hongkongensis; assembly: GCA_016163765.1. NCBI lineage: Eukaryota > Metazoa > Mollusca > Bivalvia > Ostreida > Ostreidae > Magallana > Magallana hongkongensis. The sequence goes on along the minus strand of WFKH01010211.1, from coordinate 58,608,106 downwards.
GTCACTGACATTCCCTGCACGGTATTTAACTGCTTGCAAAAGTAAAAGAAATAGTTTTTAATTATGTTTTCAGTTGTTGTTTTTTTAAATATATATTAAGCAGTAAAAGAAAATTGGATAGCAAGAGTAGTATTCATGGTTAAGACGATGCTTGTTTTTCTTTGTATTTCATAGACTGCAATATCATTACAAACGTGAATAATTCTGACTCAACATTGACACAGATCAAGATATACCTGTATACTGATAAATCGCTAATTTTATTACAGTTATTTTAACAAATGACCGTGCTTTGTAATTTGAAAAAATGGAAGAGTAGTGCGGGAAATCTGCAACGTTCTGTGCCATGTAACCTGTCTGAGTTAAAGCGCTTATGCAATAACAAAACATGATTAGCACGTGCAGATTTTGAGTGTTTTGCCTGGTGTAATGATACATAGAATAACATCGTCCCAATGAAATACATGTTGATTCTATTAAGCAGGAAGCTGATTAGTTAAATTACATACTGAATCATGAAAATCGCAACCGATGATGATTGCTGTCAGCCATTGTTTTTTTTTTCCTGATAAATTCTGTGAGAGAGAGAGAGAGAGAGAGAGAGAGAGAGAGAGAGAGCTATTTGATTTTTTCGGAGGGGGAATTAGTCAGGTCCTTTGACACTTTTAACTTTTATTAGTGTGAACTGTCCGGTTTAGTTATTCATATGCATTATTGTATAGAAATGTCCTGATACATACAGTTCATGAATAATTTAAAACATGTATACAAATACCGGTAACGGATAACGTAAAGATACACGATTGATCTTAGAACAATGTTCCGGGTGTTGGATTAGAAAAATATCTACCATTTATTTAATTTGATTAAAAAAAATGAAAAATATAACAGATCAATACAGTTTTAATTCATATGACTGTGTCAAATGTTGTCCGAATTTAAAGCTCTTCCTTTTCATGTTTGAAATTCTAAGAACTAATGAATACAAATTTTCAATTTCTGTTTTCTTTACTTGACACACTGGGAAAGAAAGTCATAAAGGGTGTTTAAACAACAAATTACATAACTGTTTAGCATTACCGAGCATTCTAGATCTTAGGAAGTGTGTGTATATACTTGTACACGTGTGTCTGTCACCTCATTGTTCCCAACCTCGCTACCGTGCACTGCAAATTGTCAAGAAGGGCTGTGTACAGTAGCTATTATATAACCACTGACTGAATGAAAAAAAATGCTAACATCATCTCCTTTGAAACAACCAGTGATTTCAAGTTCTTTGATCAATTGATCTTGTGTAAAATAAAACATTGATGGATTAAAATTAATTTGATCGCTCTTTATCTAAATAATAAACTAATTTGATCGCTCTTAATCTACATAATAAATTAATTTGATCGCTCTAAATCTAAATAATGATAAAGGATAAGTAATGAAATTAGGATTGCATGTTAACTTATTATAAAATTACATATGTAATTCCCGGGTAAACTATTAGTAACCTTTAATTCAAAATATATGCAAACTCTCTCTCTCTCTCTCTCTCTCTCTCTCTCTCTCTC
>WFKH01010211.1:58590044-58606447 GCA_016163765.1 Magallana hongkongensis | reverse complement strand
TTCTGACCAGGGCCGCGGATTTCTGTTCACTGGCAATTAATAGCAATTATATTTGATATCTTCCACTTCGCAGTAAAAAGGGAAATGAAAATTAGATTTTAGAAATTTTTGAAATTGATTATGAGAATTAATCATCAGTCAAAATTCAATTCAAGGGTCCAATAAGCCGCTCAGAACATATTAAAAAACACATTAAAATTATTTCTTTGGCAAACTTATAAGCTATTGAAGCTTTATTTTGCTTTTTACGGGAAATTAATAAAGGAACTGAGTTTAAAAAGGAAGACGTGCTATATCGTAACATGGCTGCTTATACGTGTACATTCTTTATTCTGATTGATTTACTGGTTTTAGTGTGCAAATATTTGTTTGGATAAAAAAGACAAGTTCTAAACACCCTGTGCTGCGCTTGATCTTTGTAGAAATAATTCACTGTATTTCTTATACCTATTTTTCAAACATTAGCAGTCAAGGCGGACTCCAAAAACGGGAGTAGCGGTGTTCCCGACCGCTAAAGGATAACATGCCCTGAATGCTTTCACACCTACCGAAAATAATCTCCGCCCTAACCTGAGATTTATCACCCGGTGAAACTCGAGCCTTGTTATTTGCATGATTATTTAAGTATCAATAAATTATTACTCAAAACATAGTATTTCTAAAATTACGATAACAGTGTGTCTTATACGTTTGCGCTGTTGAGTGCAAAAGATTATATATATCAAACTATAAACATGTGAATTTAAATAATTGAATTGAGAAAATAATATTCAAATTAAATAACAGAACAGTCAAAAACCCTACAGGGGATGTCAGGGGTATGCACAGGGAAATAAAGAGGCTTACAGTTGGTGACAGGGGCGTACAGGGGGTGACAGGGGCTTACAGTGGCACACAGGGAATGTGTACAGTGGCTGACCGAGGATTACAGGGTGTACAGGGGCTGTGTACAGGGGCTGACAGGGGTGTACAGGGGATGACAGGGAAAGACAGGAGATTTTCATACGGAGAGGGGTTTTAGAGCCATTAGTGCTAGAACCATATCAGTCAGTTGTTGACAATGGTGTAGTGAAAGGCATTGACAAAAATATTTCTACTCTGGTAACTGAAAATTCATAGAGAAATGACAATTATACTGTCTGTCCGAGAGTAGAAACCCTGTCACAAAGTGCCAATAATCCTAAGATCAAGGTCAATGTCTGTAACATTTAAGCGAAAACTATAAATTTAAAACATGGGTCAATACTTTGTACGGTACAAAAAGCAAAAGTCATTGATAAGGTACCTACAGGTCTATCAAAGGGTGACAACTCTGAAAAGGTAAATCCTATAGAGTTGGGTGTGAAAGTTAATATGACATTATCTGAATCAGAGTTAGATACTGTGAACAACTTACTGAGAAAATACAGTCATTTTTTCTCTAGAGGTTTAAAGGATCTAAGAAAGACTGACATAGTCAAACACAGTATAAAACTTGAGGATGAAAACCCATTTAAGTTACCCTACAGGAGAATACCTCCTGGTATGTACGATGAAGTTAGACAGCATATCAAAGAAATGATGCAGGACTGTGTCATAATAGAGTCCAATAGCAATTACTCGTCTAATGTAGTGTTAGTTAGGAAAACAGATGGGTCTCTCCGGTTTTGCATCGACATGCGCGTACTGAATTCCAAAACACGGAAAGACTGTTACATACTGATGTCATAGATACTCTGAGTGGTGCCAAATTTTTTAGCAAACTGGATTTACGACTAGGATATTGGCAAGTGGATATCGAAGAAGAGGATAAACATAAAACTGCATTTTCGGTAGGTAGCTTTTGTTTCTTTGAATGTAATAGGATGTGCTTTGGCTTAACAAACGCGCCAGCAACATTCCAGAGATTAATGGAGAAATACATAGGAGAGCTTCACCTCAGAGAATGTTTAATTTTTTTAGACAATATCTTAATATTTTAAAAAAGTTTCAAAGAACATTGTCAACGTTTAGAAAATGTTTTTCAAAATTTAGCAGACCATGGCTTAAAACTGAAACCTTCCAAATGTGAACTTTCAAACAGTCATATCTTGGACATGTCATTTCAGAAGCTGGAATCTCCACTGACCCAGAGAAAGTTTCTGCTGTGGTGGAATGGCCAAAACCCACTAATATCAAGGAATTGCGACTCCTAGGATTCATAGGGTACTACTGCAGATTTGTACAGAACTTTGCCAAGATTATTGCTCCACTAAACAACTTATTGAAAGGACATGCAACTAAGACGAGTAAAAGGCAGAAAAAATATGGAAGGAAGAACCATAAACCAGTGCCATGGAGATGGACGGATATTGAGGAAACGGCTTTTACCATCATAAAGAAAAGTTAACATCTCCACGCATATTAGGTTTGCTGACTATTCAAGGCCTTTTTGAGTTGCATACGGATGCCAGTTCCAAAGGTATAGTAAATATAGATTTCCTTTCCTTGGATTAGTCAAAAGGTTGATACGAGAATATTCTGGTAATAACCGATCATTTAACTCGGTTCGCTCAAGCCATCCCCTGTAAAAATCAAACTGCGCATACATCAGCTAAAGCATTATATGAAAATTTCATTACAGTTTCCCAGAGAAAATCACAGTGATCAGAGTAGGAAATTTGAGTGGAAAGTTACTAAACATCTTTGTAAATTTTGTAAAATTTTATGGATAAAAAAATCGCGAACGACTCCTTATCATCCCATGGGAAATGGCTCGGCAGAACGATTCAATCAAACTCTCATTAGGATGCTCTCAACATTAACAGAGGAACAAAAGGCAGAGTGGAAATCTTTTGTACCACCACTTGTTCAAGCATACAATGCCACAAGGAGTGATGCAACAGGGTATACACCACATCATCTTATGTTCGGATGACATCCCCGTTTACCGATTGATGTTTTCTTTAGTATGTATATCAATACCGAGAAAGGAGATCATCCCACCTATGTCGCCAAACTCAAGGATTGGATGGAATCTGCCTATTCTTTAGCATCGAAGGAAGCTGAAAGAATTGCCAGCAAGAATAAAGGGAATTATGATCAGAAGGTCAAATTTGCGAAACTTGAGATTGGAGATAGGGTGCTAGTGAGGAAAGTAGGAATACAAGGAAAACACAAGTTGGCTGACAAGTGGGAATCTGAAGATTACACTATTCAGAGTATTCCAAATCCAGATTTCCCTGCGTTTAGAGTAAAGAGTGAACCAGCGAAAATCATTAAGACTTTGCACAGGAATATGCTCTTGCCATTCAATTCCATTCCTTCTGAAAACATTGAAATGCCTGCAGCACCAGTGGTGAAAAGGAAGAGTAGAAGTCGGGATCCTGGTAGATCATGTGCAGAGGACATATCAGATGATGGTAGATCAGAGGATAGCTCAGAATCAGACTCGGACTCTAGCAGTTCAGAGATCAAAACAACCAGAGTACTCAGGTCATCAAGGAACCCAAAAATTCCACTGTCTTCTATAAGAAAACCTGAAATTAGCAATATTGAGACCAATACTAATCATGAGTTTTCTTCACATCAGAACTCCAGTGTTCATTTTGAATTTTTTCACATTCGTCCATATTCATATCGATAGCGAAGTCTTTAGTTTAGACGTAATCGGAATTGAAAGTATAGTGACTGAATCATAGTATTATAATTACCTTACGATAAGAATCTTTATTTATAACTTATTTCTAAATAGGTTTTTCATTACGTATAGTTTTGTCGAGGAATACATGTAGATATTAGGTGATGGAGATAAGTTGTTGAGACTTGAAACTTACGACAGATAAATGAATTATATGGCATGTTATTAAAAAATAGAACTGTGACGGTTAAACAGCAATGATATTTTAGGGCGTGGCAATGCAACTTTGATTTTATAAAGGAATTAAGCATAGCGTTTTTACGCCTATCTGTCAAAAAGGTTTTTGTTTTGTTTTGATTTTCTATGTTTTTGTTAAAGTGGGGTTTATTAGTTAAAATCATATTAAATGACGAAAAGCTGTGAACGAGTGTGGATGTGAAAGTGCTGAAAATATATTTTATTTGTTCTTTTGTTAATAAATTTTATCAGTTCAAGCTGTCTTGACTGTTTTCTAGAAAACGCTTGGCTCATTCACGTTACAATAGTAATATCGCATTTTCAGTCGTCAGTAATTACTCCTTTTGAGGGGGACCCCAGAAAGTTTAAGCAATGGTTAAAAGAAGTAAAAAAATATGCGCTAATGTCGGGGAAACCGGGTCATGAAATTCCTATGTTGGCATATATCACTAGCAAAGGGTCTGTTGGAGATTTCATAAAAAGGTACCTAGATGAGACGGAAGCGTCCGGAGAAGTGCCGTCGTGGCACGACCTTAGGGTTTCGTTGAAAGATAGATTTGCAGAAATAACAGATCCCCAACACGCGTTAGCAGTGATGCGTAGGATTAGGCAAAATCCTAACGAAAGCGTCCAGTTGTTCGCCGAATCGACAAATCGTGGAAGACGCATATAGCAAAGACAGACTAAAAGACCCTTTGGTGCAACAACAGTTAGTAGATATCTTTTGTGACGGATTGACATTTGACTACTTTAGAATGAAAATTTTACGAGAAAATCCTAGGGATTTAGAATCCGCAATTCAAGTCGCAATGTGGGAACAAAAGTTGAGACAAAGACTGGCCATTAGAGGGTCAGATATAACTGACAGTAGACATGATAATACGGGACTGACTGTCCCCACTATTTATACTTCCTTCCCTTTCTTCAAAGATCGTTTATATAAATTCGCCCCAGGCGACGACAGACATGAGGAGCCCATAAAGATTGACCATGAGCGAAATAACCGCTGTTTTAAGTGTAAGAAAACAGGCCACCGGGCCAGATTTTGTTAACAAAACAAACCTCAGGTTAGGTCCCGCCCCCAAGTAAATAAACCAATCAATCAAAACAGGCCTGTACATACTATTGAACGGAGTCCCCGTTCACCTGTTAAATGTTGGAACTGTGGTAAAATAGGTCATGTGTGTGCTGATTGTTGGAGCTCGCGCAGCTATCAGAGAACGCAACAAAACCGTGGGAGACAGATAGGTCGCCAGAATAGGTCACGCGACACTCAGAATGAAAACAATGAGATATCGACTTCAAGTTTCACTCCTCTCCCTCCTTTTAATGAACAAAATCAGGAAAACTAAGACGTCCTTCCACGAAGAAAGAACTTTAAACAAAGACCTAAATTTGAAATTCATTTTACCAACAATCCCAGTGGTTGTTTATTAAAGATAGGTAAAAATAAATTTAAAGCTTTGGTAGATACCGGTGCAGCCGTATCTTTAATCAGCAAGAAAATGTTTGATAATTTAGTTTCTCGCCCTAAATTGTGTAAAAATGACATCCCCGCTCTTCAAGCAGCAAACGGTAATATTTTAATTGCGATAGGGAACGTAAATATTTCTTTTAAGATTTCAGGTTTAGCTTAGAACATACACTTTATGTGACAAAGTGACTCAATCGGAATCTGATTCTTGGTTGCGAGTGGTTCAAGAAGAACAATGTTCGTTTATATTTTGACTTGGGACTCATGCATATAAATGGCAAAATTTATACGGAACTCAAAGAAGACCAACATATTTCAACAATTGCGAGAACCCCTAAGAAACTATTTGTGAAACCAAATACTGTGACTGTGTTTTATGGGAGAGTGAATAACAATTTCCCTACTCAAGAAAGTGACTTGGTTGAGGTGAATTGCATAGACAATGACGGTTTAATGGATGATCCAGGACTTTACTTCAAATACTCTGTTAGTGAGGTTCCCAAGGACGGAAAAACTCCGTTGGTCTTTGTAAACCAGACAAATAAAGGCTATAAGATTCCAAGAGGATATACCGTGGGACGTATTACCGTCGTAAACCAGACGGAAGTATCAGAGATATCTTCCGGAAAAGCACAAAGGAGAAGATTGACGTACCAAAAAGATCTGAACAACCTATACAAAGACTGGTGAACAAGAACCAAGACTTTTCGCTAAAAGGGATAGTGATCCTGGAGTAACGGATGCAGTGAAAATGAAATAGAAACAGGAGGTCATAACCCTATAAAATATCGACCGTACCGAGCGCCACTAAATAAGAGACAAATCATAGATAAAGCAATAAAGGAGATGATGGATGCCAAGATAATAAAAAAATCACAATCACCTTGGTCATTTTTTAGTGGTAGTGAAAAAGAAAGATGGATCGGATCGGATGTGCATTGACTTTAGGAGCCTAAATAAGATTGTGAAGCCAGTGTCATTCCCACTACCATTAATTGATGACATTCTGTGGTTGTTAGGCCAAGTACTTTACTGCCTTAGATTAAAATAGTGGATAATGGCAAGTAAATCTAGAAGGCTCTCGTAAAGAAAAGACAGCCTTTGCATGCCACAAAGGATTGTTCCAGTTGAGTCGGATGCCATTCGGGTTGAGTAACGCGCCGGCAGTCTTCCAAGAACTGATGAACATAGTTCTTCAGGGACAGAAGGAGTTCGCCATTGCATACCTGGATGACATTTTGATATTTTCTGAAACACCAGAAGATCACCTACGCCATATCCAAGGTGTATTTCATCGCCTAAGAAGGCACGGATTAAATTTGAAATTTAAAAAGTTCAGTTTCTTTAAAGAGCAGACAGAATATCTCGGTTTCATTATCAATGAATACGGGGTTAAACCAGACCCGAAGAAAGTAGAAGCCATACAAAAGTTACCTGCGCCCACTACCGTCAGAGAAGTTCGTGGTTTCATAGGAATGTGTAGCTATTATCGAAGATTCATCCTTAACTTCTCGAAAATAGCGGAACCTTTGATTGACCTTATAAAAAAATACGCCAGATTCAAATGGACGCCGTACTGTCAAGAAGCGTTTGATTTCCTTAAGGAAAGTCTAACAGTGGTGCCATATTTGGGATACCCAGACACTAATAAGCCTTAAATCTTATATACTGATGTCAGCGAAAACTGTATAGAAGCCTGTCTTACTCAGAAGACTGATGAAGGAGAAGACAAGCCAATATACTATCTATCTCATAAGCTGAGCAAAACTCAAGAGAAATGGTCAACTATTGAAAAATAATTTTTCCATGCACTGTGCCCTTAAGAAGTTAGACCACTATCTTCACGGCACTTAGTTTACTATAAGGACAGACCACAAGCCATTGAAGTATATCTTAGAATCTCCGATGCAGAATAAAAAGATTCAACTTTGGGCTCTAAGCATTGCTGGGTACAACTGCAAAGTGGAATACATTAAGGGCAGATTCAACTGCTGCGCAGACATCTTGTCGAGAGTACCAACTGTGAGTAAAGTCGACGAAACAGAAGAAGAGTCTGAGTGTGATGAACCAGTTGTGAAAGATAATTTCTTTGAAATAAATGTGTTAAATTCGAACTCCTTCTCACCTAAAAGACTAGCCAAATGCGAAGTAAGGCAGCCTGATAAAGTAATTAAGCCGTTCATCGAACTCCCAGAAGACGTTGATGTTAAAGGAAGTCAAACGAATGACGAACAGATAAAGCAATTGAAAGATAGGCTTAGAAAAGGAACATCAACAGCAAAAGAAGAGAAGAAATTCATGGAAATCGACGGATAACTGTATTATCTGTCAGACGGAGACGCAGAATGCCCAAGACTTCGCTTGTATGTACCACGAGAGTTGGAGTTCTTAGTTGTGCAACAATACCATGACGCACTTGGACACATGGGAGTGGACAAGACTTACGACGTCATTAGAGAGAAATATTATATGCCTAACCTATATAAAAGATTACATTCTTACATAGAGGGATGTGTGGTGTGTCAGACAAGAAGTAACAAGAAAAATCAACCCCCACTTCAAGAAACTGATATACCACCTTCCCCTATGGCTAAAGTAGGACTGGACTTGTCAGGACCATACCCAACATCTCTATCAGGAAACAAGTACATAGTATCCTTCATTGACATGGATGGCCAGAAGCTTTTCCTGTACCCGATTAGTCAGCAGATAGTATATTACATTTATACTAGAAGAAATATACTCAAGATATGGTTGCCTCTACAAATTCTCAGTGATAATGGAACGGAAAATATTAACAAGTAAGTAGAAGAGACGTTAAAAGAACTTATAATTAACCATATAACTACGTCCTATTACAGCCCTCAAGGAAATGGCAAACTGAAAAGATTCCACAGAACTTTGCATGATGTCATGGCTAAGAAGTTGGTAGACAATACGGAAACTTGGGATATTCATCTTAACCAAACGTTGGCCGCTATCCGATTTCAGCCCAATGATTCTTCAAAGTTCTCTCCGTACTATCTGATGTACAACAGAGATGTAGTGCTACCATTGGATACCTTAATGAAACTTCGACAAAGGTATATGGGAGAAGACCAACATAAGATTGCTCTACAAGAACAACATAAAGCTTTAATGTTAGTACATAAAAATATGAAAGAAGCCAAGAAAAAGCAGAAAGATCAAGCAGGTAAGAAGAGTGAAGACGAAAAATTTCAAGTGGGAGATTCAGTCTACCTAAAGAATAATAGAAGACAGAATAAATCAGACAAGAAGTGGCTTCCGTATTATAGAATCATCGAGGAAAAGGGACCAGTTAGTTTCGTCATAAAAGACCAATTGACCGGAGCAACTACCAAATGTCACTCACGACAATTAAGGTTGGCTGACATCTCACATTGGCCCCTTACATTCTCACAAGGAAGTACAGAAGATGGTCGACATTAGAAGTAATAATTATGTGGTACCACCTGAAGAGGAATCTGACTCTTCAGAGGAAGAAGACATGCAACCAGAACCAGTGTAGAGATCAATTCAATTTAAGAAACGTGAAAGAGAAGAATCTTTCGATGAAGAAAATATTTTCTTAGCAGAACTTCAACAACGAAAAAGAGCTAAAAAGATCATGGATGATCAGCAGCATATTACTGAACCGACGGAAGAGACAATTGCGGATTTGAGTCGGAGTCTGAAAATGAGAACCCTGAGTCATAAATACCCTTAGATAATTCAAGAGTACCCTTAAATTAAGACATAGAAGTAGATGAAGTTAAAATAGGACTAGGCTTCACCCCAACCCCTAAGCAACGAAAACCAATCCCTAAACCCTGTTAACCCAATAAACAGAAATATAATGAAGATTGTTTGGCTGTCTTAAAACAGTTAGTTCTAGGATAGATAAAGTAGCCTTTATTTTCAGATGTCAGAATCTGAGTTATTGGAACTGAGATTGACGCCCCTTTGTGAACTTTAAATCAGAATACGGTTTGGAAGAGTCACATTAACAGCAACCTTGGACATACACAGCCATTATTTGAGTGATATAGAACCATACTCCGATGTGGTCACGTTAATCATTAGAGGAGAAATTACCTCCACTAATGTTATAAGGGAGGGCGTCACTCGTGACAGACTGTAGATAATAAATAATTTTAAAGAAGCTTAGCTGTATATTACGTTTTGCACATTATATTGCGTGCTTTGCTCATAAAGCGACACTGTGATAGATTACTCATTTGTGGACTTCTTGCAGAAATGGCAGGTGCAAAATCTGAGGGTTCACCGATGAGCGTATTTGAATCTATGGAAACGATTGATGAAATCGAAGAGATATAATTAAGGATAGATTCGTTATATATCCTCGGCACAATCTACCCAGAAGCATTACCCTTGGTAGTCTTATACAAGATTAAGAAATACCATCGTCTGGAGAATGCAGAATTAATCCCAAGAAATTAAGTAAATATAGAGTTAAGGAGATTTAATGTTTACTCGAAATACATGAATAGAAGACTTGATAAGGAAACCATGAGCCCTAGTTTTGTCAAAAATTTAAAACTAATTGCAAAAATCATAAAGTTCGCAACAATTATAGGCGGTAGCGAGTTAGAGTATTTATCGGAATAATGTTACAGTTAATAGAAACAGAAACCATACAGAATAACGCGGCAGGATTAAATTTAGAATTTAGGGATTGACAGTAATAACAGTTCGAATTAAATAAGAACTTAATAATTTATTTGAAGGAAATGGCAGAACAAGAGGAGAATATTGGCAATATTTATCCAAATTTACCCTATTTAGTTCTAGACAAAATTGTGAGATATCGTAGAGAAGCAAATGCGGAAATAGAACCGAAGAGAACGGTTTTACAGGAACCAAACAGAGTTGAACAATACTTTTAGACATTTTTTCAAGGAATCTTAAACCTAGTTTTATCAAGAATGTGAAAAGATTACACGAAATAGATAATAAATATGATGAAATGCTATACTTGTATCGTAAAATAGGTCCAGGAGAAGTAGAGTATTTTAGGATAGTCATGATGGGTGAAATAGAACATGGATCGTTTACAATAGGAAAAGAAGGAATAGTTATAAACCTTCAACAACAAGAAAAGGAGTTAGTTACAGATGCAAATGGCGAAATTTGGAAGTTAAGTTAAAGATTCTTTTCTTGTAACATTTTTCAGATGTCTGACCCACGAGCAATACCTCAACATCTTTCACAGTCCGAAAGTAATTTTCGACTTAACCAAGTCCCAAGCCAAAACTTAAAAGTGAATGGTCACTTAAGTTAGAAATACCTAATTCGGGAAGGGATAACAATACTCAACAATCATCTGCATAGTTGAGGTTTTTACAACCAGGCTTCAGAAAAGTATAAGATACTTGATCTCAAAAGGTATCTTATCCTAAAGTAGAAATTCCACAAGCTCCAATCCCAATTACTTCTGACGAAGAGGACATACCGTTTAGTACGATTTGCAAATTAATTGGTGACTTACCAGACTTGGTTAAGGCTCACATAATGAAATATCAAAGAATTGCAGAACAAAATCGACCCGCTAGACGCAAAATAGATTTAGAATTCCAACGAATTTTGGCTTTACAAACAATGATAGTAGGAGATAAAAATATATGGCCGCTTTACCCCTCTTTCATAAAATTTATAAAGAGACACTTTCCATTAGACCTGGTAGAAATTCACTCGACAGTAGTAGAAATGTCATAAGCAAGAAGAAACATAATAGGGTGGACATATACGTTTGAAAGAACTTTTTGTAAGCATCCTTGTAGTCGAAGTTTTAATTATTAATAGTAGGATGAAGTGGGCATTGGTGGTACTTCTCATAGTTGGAGTTTGTGGAGCACTAGTTAGGAAAGGTGTAATCTTCGAAAAAGTCAAAGATATATCCTTAATACAGGGCAAATGGACAGCAATCACGACGATAAGTTTTAATCCTTATTGTAATAGTCTAGATCTTCGTCAGACAGAGTTGGAAACGGTCAAAAATGTTTTGATACAATCCATTCGAAATGATTCAGAAATCTTAACTGCTAATTTGACAAATCGTACAGTCCCAGTAACACCCTTATTTTGACTCTACCAAATGAAAGAGAAATTTTCCGTCGAGATAAACATCTTTATATTAAATAGGAAATATTTAGAACAAGAAATACGTGAAATTCGTTTTATGCACCGTAGAAGAACAAGAGCACTGATACCCTTTGTAGGGAAAGTACTCTCTTTTCTTTTCGGTACCCTAGATGAAGCAGACTAAGACACTGTTAAGACTAACGTTAAGCATTTGGCAAATAACCAGCAACAAATAAAGCATGTATTGACTTAGAATATGACCTTTATAAAGGATAATCAACAGAATATAAATGAAAATCGTAGGACAACAAATGGCATTATTACCAGTCTAAATGCCTCGCTGACAGAACAGTTAAGACTGAACAAAGAAATGCATGACCCACAAAGATTGAATGACATTTACATTCGCTTTGACAGAACTTTAAGCAGTATATCTGAAATTGTTACGGTAACAAGGAATCATTTACAGCAGCTCAGACTGCGACATAACATGCTTTCGTTAGGACATCTGTCTCCAACAGTCGTTTCTCCAGCGAATCTCAGACAACTTTTATCAGAAATTGTAAATCAATTGCCCCCGAATCTTAAACTACCCTTTGATCCAAATATTTATCTTTGGTCGAACTATAGAATATTACCATGTACAATTTTAGTGGGAGATGAAAACCTTATAATTGCACTAACTGGACCTCTTCTAGACACGAACAAACGTTTTGAAGTCTTCAAAATTCATAATATCCCAGTTCCGAATCTTAAGACAAACCAATCAAATCTGCTAGCTAGGTATAAAGTTGAAGAAAAGGCAGTCGTCATAGACGATGTTCGAAGTGCCTATACGACGCTATCCGAGACCCAGTTAGCTTTATGTCTACGACAACACGGAAATTTTTGATCAATACATAAATCTTTCTACCCGTAAGGTCAGGCAAATTATGCATAATAAAAATTTTCTTAAACGATCTTCCAGAAATTGGAAAACTATGTTCGGTTTCTGTAGAAAACAAAACGTAGTAGATCCAAACGCAGTCAACTTACGCGAAGGAAAATTGTTGATCACTTCTTCTAAACTGCTGAACCTTAACGTTAAGTGTTGGGAAAATACAGTAGGAAGAAGAGTTAAAAGCCCGATAGACATTCTAAGTTTAGGACAAGGATGTTCTTGTTTTTATGAATCTTTATTACTTCGACCCCCGTTCTACAATAAAGAGAATCAGTTCAATATGACCGATTCCTTTCAGACTTTCATTCACGAAGTTGACACATGCACTCTTTGGGAACCTCTAAATTCAAAATACCCAGAAATAGGACAACATAAATATACCCGATAAACTTAAAAACATTACAGAGTTTCCTATGAGCACTCTTATGGCGGAATTGCCAGTAACTAAGTTACAGCCCATGGGATCATCAAATTGGATGGAAAGTCTTTGGTTTTATGTCGTTCTAACTTTGTAGTCATCTTTACGTTAGGAATTTGCATAAAGAAGAGAAAAACTATTAGGAAAATGGGTAGCATTTGCTGTGGTGGATGCTGGACATGTTGCCACAAGAGAGATGGCGAAGGAGGTGAAAAGGATTCTTCCAAAGCTACGCGCTACTTTTGTGTTAACCCTGAGATACGGACTTCTAATCAGACTATCGAACTAAGGGACATTTCAGCCCCAAAGAAACCCCACCGAAGCGGAAAGTTGGAAGCCCGTAAAACCGTCCATAGTACAGGAATGATATCAGAAACTTTGGCACACCGACTTATGGAACAAAAGGAAGATGTGAAATCTCCCTGGAACAAATATTACCAACCAGACCCTGAACTCTCGAGGAGGTATTTGGAAGAGAAGGCCACAATGTCTGTGAATCAGAGGAAGGCAGATGTTCCGCGAGGAGTTACTGTGCCATCCGCGCCGAATCTCTATCCAAGGGTACTAATGTTATACAAATAACAGAATCTGGTGAAGACTGTGAAAAAGTGTATTAAAATATACCGTGTTATTTAGAATGTGCTAAAATATTCTTTGTTTGTCCGATGATTCATATACGGAAAGGATCCCACTCCGATATTCGGCGAACTAGAAGAAACCTACGGCAACTGTGTCAACTTGTGTATATAGGATGTGCTTTAACAATTTTAACTTTATGTTTTGATAGTAATATGAGATTATATGTGCATATTATTACAATCCTGATCATTTCGGATTCTGATCACCATGAACTGTATAATCTTAGTTATGATGAACTGTGAAATGTATGACTATGATCATTTTATATATATGGATATTACCCAACATAATGATAACCACTTGAACCATGTTGATTATTCTGGTCACATTTGATAATCTTGTATCATGGCCACTTAATTAATTGTCTTATACTTAATTCGTTTGTTTGACGTCTACAGCCAGAAAAGGAAGTATATCACTTGATACTAGCTCTTAAAGGGATGTTCCGACTGGTATGCGACTGGAAAGTTCATCTGAATTAGGGGAGATAAAGGATGCTTTCCTGCTCTGGGCACCAGTCAGAAGAAATCTCCCTCTGGGATATTTCTTTTGTTTGGCGGACGCATGTAAACGGATAACTATGCTGTGACCTTGATAAAAGCTATTAATATGAACACCTAAACAATTATGTATAAACTGTGCAATTAATATGAATTTAACCTATTAATCACTATAGTATTTTGAAAATGTCCTTCGGAAAGTATAGTTTGAATTTAATTGCGCAGTAGTATGATCTTATACGTCCAGGTAGTGGACAAGAGTACTATATTTACCATAATTGCAAACTCTATAGATGCTTTACTATTGTATGCTTGTCACGAATTACATGTTTTCTGTCGACCTTTGACATATACTCATGTTTTTACTCATGCTATATACCGATGCGGGAGACTGCAGGTCCGCATCCCTCAACGCTGTGATGGACAGTTTGACCGTTTTGATACTGTATTTGGAACTAAAATACTGCTTTTGAATTTAATCACTGAATCTACACTCATCATCAGCAGAGGTGGTCATAACTAACCGAAACTGTCCGTCATAGTCGAATGGGTATATATACTCATGTCATTTTTTAGAGGGGAAAAGAGAAGATTGGATTATAGAACAGAAACCTCTTTTATTGTTTGAACTTCAGTAACTAATTCCCCGCAATGAGGCGATGTTTTATGCTGCAGATGATATACTGTGGTTTCATCAATATTCGTGGGTATCAATTTTCGTGGATTTTCTGAAAACCACAGTTTCAAGGATACGTAAATTCGTGGCCAATAACCCTATCAATACAAAATGTTAGTTGATATTGTTCTTCGATGAGCATTTAATTTCGTGGATCAACTTAACAACGAAATCCACGAAAATTGGTATTCAACGAATATTGATGAAACCACAGTATAACTTATATGCCATGTTGAACTAATACCTTGTACAACTAAAGCTTCCTTCTTCTCCTTTTCTTCTTCATTATCTTCAAATTAAATAGAAAAGATAAAAAGTAAAAAACAGATATGTATTTTCATTTAATTTTCCTAGATTTTTTTTAGATTTACAGATTAAAACATTCTTTAGTGTTTGAACCTCCAAAACTAATCCCCCGCAAAGAGTCGATGTCTCGTGGCTGCAGAAAATATATAACTAATATGCTATGCTGAATTAATACCTTGTACAATTAATACTGAATTATCGCGTCCATCCGTTCGAATTAATGGTTCAAGGTCTAAGGCTGTTGCTGTATGTTGTTCTTCGTCATCTTGCCTTTTCCGGAGTTGAATACCTAGAGGTTGAAGAAAGCATAATAATTGCATTTACTTAATTTGTTTTTGTTTTCTGAACTCTGTGCACTTATTTCATTGTTTACAATTTTGTGAAGTTATGCTTTAGTTCAAAGTATATTTTTTAACCACTGCTAAGAGAGTTGGTTCTGAAGGTTGTGAGTTAAACAGCTGACAAAAAAGCACACATTGCCTAAATCTTGTTTATGAATTAAAAAAATGATTTTTTTTTAAAAACAGTCTTAACTTTTGGAAATGTCGTCCTCACTAACAAACACAATTTGAATTAATAGAGTAATTATCCATACCTCACAAGACAGCGTCTTACGTAATTCACGCGTTATTACGTCTTACGATCTAATTAAGGCATGAACGATGTATTTAACAAAGGAACTAAATAGACATAAAAAGTGATTTATAACAAATACATTAATAAGAGTGATGACTTCTGTAATCACATTTATGAATGAAGAACACGGGTCGATTGCCTTCTTGAATAATAAATAGATCGCTTACTTTTTTCTTACTTTTTTCCATAAAAAAACAATATTCTGTTGACCTGAATGATTGTTATGAAGATTCTTTGAACATTAGTCATTGGAATTCCATAAACATATCCAAATCCTAACTGAGATCGATGACATTGAAACAAGGGAAATAAATATGTACAAAGGGAGATAATTCGGACTTCTTGTTAAAGCTATACAATCTCTATTATATACGCTTAGGGACGAGCATACATATTTTCTCCTCCAAATAATCGTTAAAATTGAATTAAACTACAGTCGAAGAAAAACTATTTCATTAAAACCAGCGAAAACAGTTGAATAGTGCTTTTGTCTGGAAATCAATGTTATCCGCACGTGTTGCTGCAATTTCTAAATACCGATCTCGATCCATTAAACGTACTGATATCCAAAGAAACCAGCTTATGCGATTTAAATACAGTTTTATCAACGTTTTGTTTAAATCAATAATTTTTCTATTTAACAATAAGAAAAACATACATTTTAGAGTGATAAAATCACAAACCTATGGAAAGATTTTTACAAAATTACTCTCAATGTGATCCTAAAAAGGCCAAAACTTTGTGTAGTTTTATTTTTAATGATCAAGAGCTTTAAGTGGTAAGTAATATAAAAAATTAGAGAATTCTGAACATTCATAAATAAAAGAGCTTTAATCCTCTTTATTATTTGTGTGTAAGCAATATATATATATATATA
>WFKH01010211.1:58562014-58576136 GCA_016163765.1 Magallana hongkongensis | reverse complement strand
TACAGTTTACTTTGACAGTCATAAAACGTTGTAGATAAGGGTGGGGGGTGGGTGGTTACAAGAAAGGTTATTCGCAACTGATACAACAAATGTGTAGTAGCTTAATTTTCAACACACATAAAATGATATCAATACCATGTAGTATTTTAAGGGTAAAGTAAAATTTTCATTTTATGCCGTTGATCGTAATGTAAACGTTCACCGGGTAGCATGTGCTTGTAACGGACTAGGTTAACTGTCTTGAGCATCGAGAGACTGTGCCGTAAAACATGCTACAAATTGATATTGATTAAAAATATTTAGAGTCGGAAATGTTTAAAATCATTAAAAAATCGGTATTTATTTTTTTTAGTTTTTATCTTATCCTACATGTAGAAATAATAGCTTTATCCACAGTTACATGAAAATTGTAATGGGTGCAGATGATTCTTTAATTAAAGTTTCTTTAAAATAACTAATAAGGAGTTTTGTGCATTTAATACATAATCATTTAATGTGAAATGAAGCAATACATCAGACATGGCCACTGCCAGTAAAGAATGACTCTTAATGTTAGGTGACCGTCTTATTGTCTAATAGCGTTCAGGTAAAATTAAATCTCTGATTACCTTGTTCAACGGTAGGTCACACCGCCGCGGTTTAAACATGGCTGCAGCGAGGACCGCGATTAATTAACCGCGATGGTGTAACGCGGAAAGGATTAATTAACCGGGGGGGAGCGCGGTTAAATACGGGATCCGCGTTGACGGTACTGTAGCTGTAGACGGCACATGTAGACTTACATTGACAGTTTGATATAAATCAGAAAGAAAGAGCAGTAAATACTTTATAATAATTGCAATTAGTATAAGTATTTGTTATCGTAGCTAGATGACTGCTGTATGACCTATATTTAAGCAGTTCGTTATGATCTTCTATGTTTGGGTTACTCTCCAATAAACATGTGATATGAGTTTTGAGACAGATACATGTAATTGAACATTTAAGCTACATGAGCCCCTATACTTACACGTATTAAATTACCCCCTCCTCCATCACCACCACCAAAAGACATTTACCAAATGCATCGAAACAAAATATACATTAATTGTATTTGCTTTTGATTATTATTATTATGCATGAACTGATAGCATGAGCGTTGCGTTTTCTCATCATCATGATTTGATGCGAGTCTTTTTACTACGCGAATAAAGAAAACACTCACATCAAATCATGGCAATGAGAAAATACAACGCTCATGCAGTTAGTTTAAGCATGATAGTATTTGGTATTGTAGTTACATGTAGATTACATTGTAGTTAAGAGGGTGGGTGATCATCCAATAAAATTGCTTCGAGATCGATCGTTTGAAGACGAAGACAGATTAGTGAAATATTTTGCAGCCTCATCGATGGGAGACCGTTGTAACAACGTGATAATTGAATCATGATCATAATTTGGGGGTAGGACTCCTCATGTCTACCACTCCTAACTACGATTACAAATGCAAATATTTGAATGTTTGATATACAAAGAAATAACTGAATTTTAGAGTTTAAATTCCTATATTGTGGATTGATTT
The DNA here is from genome assembly GCA_016163765.1 of Magallana hongkongensis. Taxonomy (NCBI): domain Eukaryota; kingdom Metazoa; phylum Mollusca; class Bivalvia; order Ostreida; family Ostreidae; genus Magallana; species Magallana hongkongensis. The sequence goes on along the minus strand of WFKH01010211.1, from coordinate 58,574,575 downwards.
TCATGGAGCCAATATTCGTATATTGCTATTTTTTAAAAATAGGTTAAGGGTAACATTTCGTGGAATTACTTGTATCATAAATAATAAATAATTTATATTAACACTATTACTCATAATGCGTTGTGCATTTAAATTCATGGATGACGAAATCCATGAAAATTGAGAATACACAAATTCCATTGATTCCACAAATGTCAGTCTACATGTGTATCCTACATCTAGATTCAGAGTGAGGTGACGAACCATCAGAACTCCCGCCCCCGCGAAATTCATTCAATAACAATATTTATGCCATATGTTTCCAAGAAATGAAAACATATTTATGTCTATATACCTTTAATGTATACATTTACATTGTTCTATGTCAACAGTTCTTTCTCGATATAACTAAAACTCACTATTAAATTATTATTATTAACTCCGTATTTTGTTAAATCGATATTGCAGATAGCAAGAAAACTTATCATAACAATAAGATGATTTAAATTATGTCAACTAACCTCACTACAATGCGAAATATATGCATAATTAAAACGACATAATAGTTTATATGTTGATAAGACGATAAAAAGCATAACTATTGATACATAGTTATAACACAACAAGTGTAGGCCCTGATACGCTTCCGTAGGCAAAGCTCAGGGAAATAGTTGTTGTCTTGAGGGACGTAAACTTGCTATTGTCCGATTAAGGGTGTCGTTTACTCAGGGTTTGAGTTCTCAAATTCGGATTGTTATAAAGTTCAAAGTCACGAGCAAAAATTGTTCTAAACACAAAAAGTATTTATGAAATGAATTATTATTGACATAACATTCGATTTTTCTATTATATTATGGAATTAAGCTCAAACAAAAATTGATTTTTAGCCAAACAGAGGAAATTCGGATTAAATTTTGCAGATATTGTTTTCCGCTCAAACATTTTTGGCAGTACTCTAATATTAAAAGTTAAGATTTTATATTTTAGTCTTTATAATTTTGCATATTTTCTGTTGGGTTTACCTCACTTATTCATTAAAATTATCGTATGGCACGAATTACAAAAATATTGAAAAATGTTTAAAAACGATAAAAGACACCATATCTCAAAATTTTGATTATTGACCTCATATAAATTTTATGCCAACAGAATAAGGTCAATATAAGTAGTTAATACTATAAATGTTTTTGTGTTATCATCATTTAATTTTTTGTAAAATTTGATAAAAAATGGGTAGGGATTTAAAAACTGATAGAGGAAATTCGGACTGGAATATTTTTAAAAATTGTAGCTGAAATTTTAATGTTTTATTTCTATTTAGTGCCACTACCATTCATAAACTGTATTTCATTTTTTAAAGTGTTTAATTATTTCTATTATTTTCACAATTAAGAAATTCTCAATCGTAGTGTAAAATTTTATTTGATTTTTCTTGATTTTTTGAAATATTTTCAATAGCCATTAACTCAAAAACTAGGTGACCTACTTTTTTGAAAGTGAAAAATAACACTACAATCAAAGGTCTATAACATACAATAGATAGGTTTTCATTATCATCAGTGGAATTTTTTTTCATTCTGAGTAAACGTCATCCTTAATCAAGTAAATACGTATCTTTATTTTTCATTTTAATTGAAGAAATGTAACATTTTGTGAACTTCGGATGATGTGAATTATGGCCAAATTGACAAAAATAGATTTCGGAGTTTTAGTTTAATTTTAAAATCACACAATAAAAAAATCATAAAGAATATATATCATTATTTGTGATGGGTATATGGTGGCATAGTTCTGTCACCACTTGTTAGATCTTTATGTCGCCTTGTCAAATACTTTATAAGTTATGTCGACTTGTTACGTATTCACGTGTCAAACAAATTAAAATAAAAAAGTGCACATGCCTAATATCCGCCATCTTACTAGTATCATATTTTTCTGACAAGTCGTCATAAGGATCGGACAAGACGACATAAAGATTTGCTAATCAACATTAACAATCGATTAATCGACTTATCAGATGATTCTGTGTTTTTGTTGAACACATAAATATCGACAAGTCAGATGAAATAATACTAAAAAATAGGAGTCTTTGATTAACTTGTCAGGTCTTAATGTTATCTTGTCAGATCTTTATGTCAACTTGCCAAATTTTTTGTCGACTTGTCTCTTATTAACTTGATTTTAAAAAAATCAACACGAAATCGTGCCCAAGTCCAATTTGTGCCATCCAGTTGACATCATATTTTTCTGACAAGTGAACATAAGTTCAAATTTTGATGACTTCTTGTGTGTAAACAAGGAATGTCAAATTAAGTTCAATTCGTCGTCAAGAGATTGAGCAACAATTTAACTCAATTATAAAACACCTTTAGAAGTTGTATGTATATAAACTAGCTACCTATGTTTTGACAAGACGAAATAAAAATCTGTCAGGTTGACATAAATATCTGACAAGTGGTGGCAGAACTATGCATTTTACTCGTTCAACAGGTTGGGAAAACAGTCTCGCTAAATCTAGATCATCCCTCTTTAATTACAGTAATAAAACATTCCCGTAAATGCGAGATTTTCATGATGTATTTCAAGTAAATAATAAAATCACAATAAAATAAAAAAAAACTCCGGGTAAAAAAAGCAATATAAAGCAATTTTACTTTCAAAGACTGCCCTTTGTGGCCTAAAATATAAGTGCTCCATTGCTGTAAACAAAAATAGGATGATTTTTTTTATCGTGGAAATCGTGAGTATTCTTGCGTTGAACGCGAAATTTCCAATTGAAAGTATGTTTTTTCTTCTTATAAAGCTTAAATTATCAGAGTTTGTGTTCATTTTGATGACACTGTTTGACATTGCAAAAGAAATTAAAAAACATGCAACAATTATTGGTTGCTTTTGCTTTTATATTTTGATCTCGGCAGGACCAAGAAAACTACGGAAGGTTGTACCAACAATATTATTTACATCTATGGAAAACAAATATTTTTCAGAAAATTAAGGACGACGGACCCAATTCACTTCTACAATAGTGATTTTCATGAAAATTTTACATTAGTTAGAGTTACCAAAGATATAGCAGAACCAATAAAAAAAAATAACATAAAAGTCGAATTAGATTTTTAGTAGGGACCATTTCAAAAATTGTTCGTATTACTTCTCTTTTTCAATTGAACATTGGAGAAAAGCGTTCCTAATTGTGAGAAATAAAATAATTTTTAAAACATTCTGCAACAGGTTTTCTACCCAAATTGAAATATGATACTTATATGATGATTTTGAATTGATATCATGTAAAAATTACCATGTTTTTTTAAGGGCACATGCCAAAGTGCAGTGTTGTTTTTCTTTAATTTTTTCCGAAAAGTATTGCGCAAATTCAAAGAAAAATGATTGTGTACATCATTTCGAGATTGTTTCATGAAAGAAACACCTATTAAAGCGGCTAAACATTTTTAATGATAAAATACTTCAAAATTTATATACAAGTATTGAAGCCGATCGGAATGTAAATGATTTGTTCACTGCCTCAAACTCTGTTAAATAATCTATGTAGATGGTTATTTATAACTTGAGCTAATATAAAACTCACTACAGTACTGACATCCCCTAAAGAAAATTGCGCATGTTAAATAATGTTGACAAGCGTATTTTATTATGTTATAATTTAATCTTGGTTGTAACGCGCTTTCTGATTGGCTATAAAATTATTTTATATCGTATAAAGAATGTTGCCTACGTCATAGTAAGAGAAGCGGTTTATAAAAAAGCGTAAACTGTTCCAAACCATTTTATATCGTATAAAACTAATAAATATTGAATTCATTGCTTATAATTTAATTTTTGCTATCAATTGTAAATAAAAATAGTCATTTGACCTTTAAAATGAAATTAAATTGTTAAAGAAATTCAATTGTAACATCAGGCGGATTGATACATTTTTGACGTTAATCTTACTATGACGTAGACAACATTCTTTATACTTTTTTTTTTAGCCAATTAGAAAGCGCGTTACCACCAGAATTTAATAATTCCTTAATTAATTATACCAAGTTCAGCCACTACTTGTACTGTATAAAGTGTGTATTGATGACGTAGAACAGCTATATATTGCGTCATAAGCGATTTTTCATTGTATTTTAGTGATTGTGACGTAATATTGAGAATTCGATGTTCGGAACAATCACTCCTTTTAGGTGCGCGATAGATCTGCGCAAAGCGAATTAGGTCCGTCGTCCTTAAATAGATTTTTGTTTTTGAAAGAAAAATATCAATGCAAAATCAATAAATGATGAGAGAAAATCGATTAACTATATTTTTTTTATCATACCTCTGTGAATATTTTCTATGTAAAATTACAACGAATAAACATGCTATTCTATCTAACCGTGAAATAGTTTCCGTGCTATCTGCCCATGGTGAATAGTCATCGAAACTATTCACCGACGGCATTCGATTTCCCTCCTTATTAAACTCGGAACATCTCTGACGTAATCCAATCGCTGCATTAAATTCAAAGTGCGATAACTCTAATTTGTTTTTCATCAAGAAATTCTGCAACGCCGACAAATAAAGTTTTCTTCGGTATAATAAAATACCTATTTACTGACTACTCGGACGATAGCAAGTTTATTGTCCCCCTCGACAGCAACTATTTCCCTCGGCTTCGCCTTGTGAAATAGTTACTGTCTTGGGGGACAATAAGCTTGCTATCGTCCTCATAGCCAGTAAATAGGTATATAATATAAAATGAATCACTTTTTGAACGAATAACTCTTGGTACGACTAACATGTTAACAAAATAATCACATTTATTACCTCTAGAGGTTTCCGTAAGAAATCTGCCGAATAGATTTAGTTTGTAACTAGATTTCAGTGAAACGCAGCTGTAACTATCAAAGTTTGAAACAAACAGATAGTAAGTGAGCCCTTATCATCAATAAAATGTGAAAATATACTTTCGGATATTCTTCTGTTTACAGAAAACAATATAATAATGATGATAATGAAAAAAATGTGTCAAAATCTCGCATTTACGGGAATTTTTTTATTGCTGTAAAGAGGGATGATCTCGCTTTAGCGAGACTGTCTCTCTATAGGGGAATTGTTCCCAACCTGTTCAATTGACAAATGTATTTTATAAAATAATTCTATCTATATAAGGAAGGAGAAAATGTTCCTCACTGCTCTTATATGAAACTTTTTAAAAGATGCGAAATTCCAGTTGAACTTCCCTATTGTAAACTGGACACCTGTCCTACCTAGCAAACTAACCAGTTATCTGTGTAAATGTTATAACTTTGGCTTAATTAGTGAAAACCATATAAACTGATATCGTATACCTGGGGCCCGTTTCTCAGAAAGACTTAAATGTGGGCTAAAGTTAGTCCGACTAACGAAGTTACGCCAATACTGTATACAGGGGAATATTTGCCCCCGTTTTATTTTCGCCCCTTTCGCCCTCGTTGCCAGCGGGCGAATTTAAGACTGGGCGAATACCAATGTCTCATATTATCTTTCTTTAAACACATCTGTGTCTGGGCGAATTCAAGACGGGGCGAAACTGTTTGCAAGTGAAGAAGGGCAAAAATTACACGGGGCGAAAATAACCCTTTATACAGTATTTAGTCGGGTCTAAGTTGCGTTCCTGAAAGAGGTGTAAGTTAGGGTTTAAATGTCGAAGAACTGAGACATCTCCGCTGAGTACTAAGCATGCGCATATCGTATTTTATTTTGCTTTGACGCTATGGTTATATATGGTGGATCATATGCAAGCATATATTTTGATGCAAACTCCCACTGACTTGGATCCGCCAAAGCGTGTCCACCACCTAACTCTCATTTTTGCTATTTCGGGCGGGTTTATCGAAAATGAAAGTAGGTTTTTCATTTATTTCTCAATAATTATTTATCAGGTAAAATTCAATTATAGCTTATGGACATCATATCTCAGGTATTTAAATACCAAAGGTATAAGCGGTTACTCTGATGCAGGCGTTTCGTATTTTATTGGCGAAATGTCTTAATTTATAAGTATCATTAAGGAATAAGGAATCATTCTTTGAGTATCATAAGATGATAATTTTGGTCGGAATGTGATCAAATCCCGAAGGGCTTTATTTTCAGGCTTCTATATAGATGTGATCAAACCACGACCATATTTCAAAGATATTTCAAAGAATGAATCCTTATTACTTCTAATTGAATAAATTATTGACGTCTACATTCTTACGTTATTTTCATTTCGTATAACTATGCACCCAAAATTACGTCATTTGCTTCATTGGTGAAATTTATTGGACTATATGTTACAAATTTGATTCTTGGTGTTATCAGAGACAAAGACACTGGAAAATGTTAATAGCGAGCTCTAAGAACCAGTGCGCGCGGGAAAAAGAACGAGCTAAACCTACAGATTCATCAAGAAAAAAATTGAGTATACGTCCCATAGTGCTCTCTAATGTTTTTTCCCGTGGTGCTATGCCAAAAATGGATAACATTTAACTCGTAATTAACGGTGGCTTGAGGTTTGACGACACGTTTTGAGTAGCGCACAAGCTTTTCTGAGACCCAAGAAATGTTAACATGCTTCCATTCCTTCGTATTGAGTAGAGATACGTAAACAAACGAATATGGATTTGAACGTATGACGTCACAGTGATCTCGCGCTAGATTTCCCGCGATAAATTTAGAGGTGGATCAAACATCTGTAATGCGTGTACTATAGCTATTTCGGTATAAACTTCTATACCTGCCTTAGATGATTTGTTGTTTTTTTAGTGTTTTTTTTTATTTTGATAGAGAGATTATATGATTATATATACAAGCAAGAGTTAAGCTAATTTTGCGTGCATGAACAGTAAGTATAAGTAGGGAGGAAATTTAAAAAAAACGTCAATTTGAACTAAATAATAAAGAATAAAGAGAAAAGATAAACAGTTAAAAAAATCTATGCAGATATTGCATATTGTCAAACAATTAAATTGGAAAATGGGAAATTACACACCTACAAACAGGGACCAAAACAAATTAAAAAAAAATTATGAACCAGAAAAAAAACCCCAAAAGTCAGATAACAACAAGGTACAAAAGAAAAATAATACCGTATTTACACTTTACACTTTTGACCAAATTAAACACATATTTCATTTTAAGGACTGATCAATTTTCTCCAAAAGTAAAGAACGGTTTTATGGAAAGCAAGTCTACGTATTTTGTAAGAATTTTTTTAAACTTAGAAATATTATATAATCTCTCACTCTCTCTTCTTCTTCTTCTTCTTCTCTTTCTCTCTCTCTCTCTCTCTCTCTCTCTCTCTCTCTCTCTCTCTCTCTCAATAATTCTTTGATGTTAGTTGATAACAGTCAAAATATCACTAAGTTGAGAATGATGCAAGGTACATGTATGTGCAATTCTTGCTGCGCTCGCCACAACGGTAGCACCGTAAAACATATTATTATAATACTAAGTATTGTACACATACGTGACTATATATGCCATTAACCTTCATTTATTTTTATGAAATAATTTCACGTGATATGTAAACTAATATTGTCCAGTTTTTTTAAACCCCAGTCACATTATCAAAAATGACCAACAGGCAATGGTTTTTGCGGCAAAATTGGGGTTATTCGGGCGACAGTCGGCAGTTCATAAGCCGTTGTCTTGGCTGATAGAGACCATTTTTCGGCGGCCGACCAATTTTGTGTCTGTTAAAAATTTGTGTAAGTTAAAAATTTGTCTGCGTCGATGGCCGATTTCTTCAGTTAAACAGTCGTTGAATAATCAGTCGAGCAACCCCCGATCAACGTCCGACCATCGGCAGACAAATTTGATGTCTGTCGTCTGTTGGTCTCGACATATAGGCTTTTGGATTTTTCTTAAATATCGGCGTGCAGACACAGATAGACGACCAAAAATCGACCGGGGTCGACTGGTCTTTTGGGACAATTTTGATAAATTAGCTGATGGACGACCGACAGTATAAAAATTACGTTAAACATCTACCGTCTATCGGACAGTAAACGGCGGCCAGGCGGACGACTCCATACTGCAGAATTTTTTATTAACAAATTAAACGATTGACCACGTGTTTACTTTTGAATATTCAGGGATTTCGATATTTCCTATGTTATTGACGACCGTTAATATCAAACTATGGCTTAACATTCGATGCTCGAGCGACGATTTACCGACAAATAAATAGTCAGACTTTTTAATTAAGATGTCGGTGTTCCTAGAAATTAATGTGACTGCTCCACGTCGTTCGATACCAGCGTTTGGCGATCATGTTTCTTCAGCCGACGATACGAGGAAAATTTGTTTACTCAGAATGATAAAAAAAAAATATACAGATGATAATGAAAAAAAATCTATTGCAAATCTTTATTTGTGGTGTTATTTTTCACTTTCAAAAAAGTTAGTCAATGACCTATACTTTTTTAGTTAATGGCCAATGAATATTGTCGAAAAATTAAAAAAAAATCCCTCAAAATTTTACACCAAGATTAAAATTTTCTTAATTGTGAAAAGATTACAAATTGCTAAACTCTTTAAACTCTTTATGAATAGCAGTGTTGCTGAATTTATATAAAGCATTAAGTTTTCAATAACAATTTTCAAGAATATTCTAATGCGAATTTCCACTATTCGTTTTCAAATCTCAACCCATTTTGGAATTCAATTTAACAAAAATCTTAAAGGGGCATGGTCACGATTTTGGTCAAAAATTATTTTTTTAATTTTAATGTTAACAATGCTTCAGTAAGGCATTTTTAATTAGCAAACACAATTTGAGTGTCATTCATTGAGTTATAAGTAGTGAGTTACAGAGCTTGAAACAACAAAGCGTTTGTTTACATTTTGAATGTTGATGTAAAAATTCCAGTTATAGACCTAAACTGAATGTTTTAAACGTTAGAAACTGATTATTTATGCTTAAAATGAATAAAAAGATAAACAAATCAGCTTGAAATAAGGTTTTTATAGGTATATTAAATCTATGTAAACAAACATGGGGCACGAGCCTTGTTTACATGACAAAGAATTGTGAGCCCTGTATCTTTCTTAAAACTTTACGAATGACTCTCAAATTTCATTTAAATCATTTGAAATGTATTCTTAAAGCATTGTAAGTAATGAAAACAGAAAAATTGAATATGATCAAAATCGTGACCATGCCCCTTTCAAGATGATATAACTAAAACATGCATAGTATTATACTTATTATATTGACTTTATTCTGCTGGAGTAAAATTTCTATGAGATCAATGATAAAAATTTTGAGATATGGTGTCTTTAATTGTTTTTAATCATTTTTCAATATTTTTGCATTGCGATAATTGTAAAGAATGAGTGAGATAAAACCAACTGAATATATGCAAAATTATAAAAACTTTATGATAAAATCTTAACTTTTATTATTATAGAACTGCCAAAAATGTTTTAGTGGAAAACAAAATCCAAAAATTTTGTTCGAATTTCCTGTTTTGCTATAAGCTTATTAATGTTTCAGCATAATTTCGAAATCTGGCAAAAATATGGAATGATATGTCAATAGTAATTCATTTTATCCATATTTTTTGTGTTTAGAACTAAACTCATGACATTGAACTTTATAACAATCCGAATTGAACTACTCAGATTAATCATTGCATAAAAAGGGGCCCCTAACATATGTTATGGATATCGTCCAATTTGAATTCAGTTGTAAAACATAATGCAGAAAAAGGTGGAATAGAAAGCATGATTATTTACATGTATCAAATCTAAAGGTCAATTTTTATTAATTTTATTACTTCAGAAAGAAAAAAAAATTTAGGTGGCTCTATACACCTACAGTTTATTCCAATTTTCAATAGAAGACCACAAAACATATACTTATCAAATATTAAAATGATGATTGTGATACTACGTGTATTTTAAAATGATTCTTTAATATATATTTAAAAAAAATAAACTATTAATAATTTAAAAGATTTTTTTTTGTCATATGGATATTTCCTTCAGACACATAAAAAAATATAACACTTCGTTACATTCAGACATTTTATTATTGCAATTTTTTTGTATTTCCTCAATATATATTATTCATATCTACTTACTCTGTTGACAAATCATCTGAAAAAGCTGCTTGATGTTATAAGAAATGTATTTTAATAAATGTGACATAAAAAATTAAATGAACACCATTGCAAATAAACACACAAAAATTTGAAAGTTAATTTTGTAAAGTTCCTTAGGTAAAAGTTATCGTTCCTAAGTCCCAGGGCCCAAACATCTTGGGGACTTTTCAATTTCTGAGTTGAAGAAAATTTCCTAAATATTGTGTCGGAATGATAAATACATATATATTTCATGAAAGGCCTATATAAGTAAATATATTTGCTTTAATGCAAAACTATGTCAAATAAGTCAAGGGGAAAATTAACTAATAGGATTTATGTATCCCAACCTGAGAGAAATTCAAATCCAGCCTCCCATCCCCTTAAAGTGGTAAAGAACATCGGTCGATATTAATATTATTGATTTGGATTAAAGTGCATTATAATTGAAATACTTTCACCGGTTTAGAATTTTCTTTCACAATATTTAACCCCAAAATACGTTTTAGAAAATTTTCGAATGGTAAAAATTTTAAAATCCCCAGCGGGATTCGAACTCATGAGTTACAGGTCCGTAGTGAACCCTCTAAACCACTGCATTACGCTGCAATATGACAATTATGGGAAAGAAACTATTTATAAAATAATATTTGATTTTATTGTTTATTGTGATAAATTATATGATACAAAATGAAGGTGTCCCATTCCACCTTACATGTAAATAATGAATTTTCCAAATTAAATCTAATAGTCATTTGACAATTTTTTTTCAAAAGAGCAGTCCCCCCGTACAATTCTCCTCAGTTTAAATCAGCCAGTACCGGAATTACATGCTTCCAGATTTACTTTTTTGCGTAATGCGTCTTCAAAAAGTGGTGTATAGAGCCACCTTAAATAAATTAAGCTTTGGCACATATAATATAATGTACTAAAGTAAAGGTTAACCTGTTAATAAATGAAGTTAATGCTACGTTCTAATTAGTGTTTATGATGTAAAATATTAGGTAACATTTATGAATATAATGGACATATATTTATTCCAGAAAAAGCTGGATGGTTACAAGTTTCCAGTATTCTCAACAGAATCCTGTCCTAGAAATCAAACAGAGTGGAACGAGAGGTCGTCCGCCATCAACTGTACTCAGGACAATGGATACTTGTGTTTCCCGAACGAAAAGTTTACCCAGCTGCTGGAGTTCTGTCATTCAGCTCGTTTCATATGGATACAGGAAGGTACACTATTTGCAACTAAACGATAAAGCTGCTAGATTGTTATTGGTAGCTGGTTATGTAAAAAGTACTCGTTCATAACCGCGGAGCTAGTATGCACGTTAAGTTCAACCAAACGGTTTGTCTACGCAACGTAGCTTTGCAGAGAGAGAGAGAGAGAGAGAGAGAGAGAGAGAGAGAGAGAGAGAGAGAGAGAGAGAGAGAGAGGTTGTACGAGAGGTTATTCTAAGAAATAATAAAAGTAAACTATATACACACGTAAATAAATGGTATTGTGTTTCTTTTCATTTTAATAATTTAAAAGACCAAAATCCTAATTACACTACTTTGTCGATATGGCTGCCTACAAAACAATGATAAGTATTTAAGATGCTAATTGGCAACCATCCGAATGTTAAGGTACACTTTTATTTAAGGAAAGAATTCAATATTTATTAGTTTTATACGATATAAAATGGTTTGGGGCAGTTTACACTTTATAAACCGCGAAGCGGTTTATAAAAAAGCGTAAATTGTTCCAAACTATTTTATATCGTATAAAACTAATAAATATTTGAATTCATTGCTTATAATTTAATTTTTTGCTATAAAATGTAGATAAAAAACGGTCATTTGTCCCTTAAAATGAAATCAAATTGTACGAAATTCAAACGTAACGTCAGACGGATTGATACGTTTTTTTGACGTTAGACTTACTTTGACGTAGGCAACATTCTTTATACGATATAAAATAATTTTTTTAGCCAATCAGAAAGCGCGTTACAACCAAAATTAAATTAGTTCTTATTACAAGTGTTGCATTCGCTATTAGAAACGTAAATAAACTCTTAAGATATTTTGATAAAGAAAAAAACCACACGATTCCTTTTGAAGCATGGTGAAATCAAAACTGATATGACAGCTTTTTTGTGTAAACAAAAAAAAATGCTCCGAAAATTTAATTTTGTAAAGTTGGTATAAACATGGTTTTTAAAACAAATAATGTTAAAAACAAATTTCTATCTTTATATAGATCGTATTTATCATTACAGGATAACAGGGGTAACGAAAGCAAACTTGAACCCGGTTCTAAATAGAAACATAACTAATACCATTAAAATATACAAAAATTTACACCAAATCTCCTTAATTGCAGAATATCAACATTTTAATTCCATGACAAAACTTCCTAATGCTTCGTGCTCATTGTAATATCTTTGTATTTTTTTCTTGTTTTAATGATCATGGTATGATTTAATTTCAGGTTATTGTTTGT
>WFKH01010211.1:58495556-58525846 GCA_016163765.1 Magallana hongkongensis | reverse complement strand
GTTAAGTACATTTTGTTTTCTTTCATTTTCTTTGATTAAACATTTATTGATAACTTATTTCTTATATGCAGCAATATATGAAAAAATTATGAAACCAATCTTAAATACATGTAAATACACTGCATTAGGAGATGAATGCATGTGTCAAAGAATGATCAAATACACCAAACACTATTCAATTATGTCGGATATGAAAATATATAAAAACAACATATACCCCATGTATTACAATTTTTATATAACAAAAGTACTTGCATGGAAAGTTGTTTCCATGTGGATTTTTTTTTATCTGTGTTATGTAACTAATATTGGAATTAGCTTTTATAACATAAGTAAAATACTGGTATTGATGAGAATTGTAAAGTGAATGATCTGTGTGACAGTTTGTATTTTATACATTCATGCTACAAAAAGCAAGTACATGTACATGTAGTAACACTTGACATATATAAACAATGTATATATTACTTGGATTTAAAAATATCAATTTAGGTAAAATAGTAAAATGTAGGAAGGTAAACCGTGTGTAAAGAACAATATTCATCAGGAATGAAGTGTGTTGCATAATTATTTTAAATGTGTACATCATATTTTTGCACATGATTTGACAGACTGCTCCATTGTTTAGCTTTTCATCGGCCCTCAAGCTTTTCATATCTTCCTCTGGGTCATCTCTTAAATACTGATAGGATTAGGGCATTCAAATCTGATCAGTTGATACATCATGGGGGGAACTGAGAAGTTCACTTTGGACTTTATGGATTATCTAATAAATGCTGTCAAATCCTGTTCTAATGTAAGACATTAGATTATATAACTAACAAGGAAAAGGTTTATCCCAACTCGAAAGTAGGTCACTTTGACCTCATTTTGGAATTTATGGACATACATATTCAAATCAAATCTGGGTCATACCTCTATATTCAATTACTACCTTGTACTTTATGTTTTTTACAAAAGATGGACACTTTAGCCTTTTCAAAAATATGTTATGGTGTACATATTCATTGTAGTTCAAAACAAATTAAGACAAGTGTATCATGTTCATGTAACAGTGAAGTTTTTTTTTGTTTATTTATGTACATGCAGTTATTTTGTAAATTGCATTCATATTTTTAAAAAAGTAAGATCTTTTTGCATTTTTAAAGGGAAGTTTGATATGCATTTGATCCAGAAGAAAACAAGCACAAATGTACAAATTTTTATTGGAAGTTTTTGTGTTGTGCAATTTTATCATTTTTTAAATGAAAGTCCCTGATAAGGGAATTGCCATATGGATGTTTCTCCATTATTGTATCTTAGCTGTATTTTATTTATTATAATTGGAAACAATTTCAGTTCTGTGAACAAAATAAATTTGGAACTGTTTGAAATTGTGTTGTTTTTACATATAGTAGAAACCTTGCTGAGTTTTTGTGAAAGCAAAAAAAAAAATAATAATAAAGTTTCAGGAAGTTTCAGTTGCGGAAACCCTTTGTAAACAATATGTATCCCAATCGTATATGGAGGTTGAAACTATGCAGAAACTTCATGTTTCAGCAAGTTTCCGTTGCGGAAACCCTTTGTAAACAATATGTATCCCAATCGTATATGGAGGGTGAAACTATGCAGAAACTTCAAGTTTCAGTAAGTTTCCGTTGCGGAAACCATTTGGATTCGTGGACAGCCTAAGTTTCAGCACTGCGGAAACTTAATGAAACTTGAAGTTTCCGTGCTGAAACCTGTCGGAAACTTAAAGTAACCTTAAGTTTCCGCAAAGTTTCCAAAGGGTTTCCGCAGTGCTGAAACCAGATATTTCATCCAGTGATTCTTATCGCTCGAAGGTAGCCCGAGCTTATAGTGACCATTCTCATGAATAACTGTTGATTCCATAATGGCGTAAGCTCATTTATCTTCAACAGACATACTGGTTTTTTTGCTCGATATTTTATCATCAAAATCAGTGTTTCAGAGTCTTCCAAGGTGTTTTTGAAGAAGTACTTCCTCTGCGTTCTCGAAGTTTATGTACGGATTGCGTGTGGTTGGTTTACATCGCCAGCTCGCACTTCGAGCGGAATGTGTGCGATAGGATTGTCTGTACCAGTCAATATCATCACATCATCTGTCTCAATCGGTGGGATGTTGAGATCTGACAAGTAGGGGAAAGGACTCGAATCGGCTTTCCTCGCGGCAAAGCGTGCAGATACTGGAAGTTTTTTGATGGACCACACTCTTTCCAGTAGTATCACATGATCACCACTCATAGGTTTTACGTCTAAGTTGACTTCCTTGCCAACATTTGTACTGTGTCTGAACGTTATTGTTGACATTTCGTATGTCACAGCCTTGCTCGGAATATCCAGGGCACTTAGAAGGCATTCATCACACAAGGTCTTGTCTGCTCCATCGTCGAGTAATGCATAAGTTTGTAAAGACCTACCCTCTTTTCCCACAACGGTAATAGTAATAATACCGAAACAGTTCTTGATTTCGTTTTCTGTAGATGCACAATGAACTGTGGATCGATCAACACCTAACTGATTTTCATGTACAACCGATTGTTCAACACACAGTTGACTTCCATTACTTACAACCCATTTGTGCAAAAGTGTGTGATGTTTAACATTACAACCATATACTGAACAAACTTTTGGTTTTCTATATTTGCTAGAAAAATAATTTCCTTTCAAACAATTTAGCATAACTTAAGTTTGCGTAACAATGAAACCCTGCCGTTTAAGCTCATTAGCTTAAATTTTCCACAAGACGCTAAATCTATACATGTACCTGAACAACATCTACAATATCGCTCACTGCCCGATTTGTACATGTCTGCTTTACTTTGTGTAACTTTGCGTACTTTGCCCTTAATATTCCAATTAGATTTATGAGATATTGCATGTCGTATTTTGTTCTCGGTGTGAAACCTTGGGTTGTTCTCACGTACAAGATCAAGACCAAACATAGAAGAGGAAATTCTTGCCTTTTCATCAACAAACTTCGTCAAATCCGAGAACCGCGGCTCTCTACCGGACTCTGTGATTGAGTGAGCAACATCCACCCACCTGGTCCTCAGATAAGTAGGTAATCTTCTAACAATGCGTCTCAAGTTGTCCGAGTTGTCAATATCTGACTTAAACCCTTATTGTGACAATGTAATTTCACACTTTTTTCATTTCTAAAGCAAGTTTTGACAATTCATTCACATTGGATGCTTTGATTTCAATGCCATTAACAATTTTCTCGATAAATGATCTTGCAACTAAATGTGACTTGCCATATCGTGAGAATAATATTTCCCTTGCTTTAATATACCCTTCTTTTGGCTCTAAAAGTACACAGTCCTCAATTGAGGATTTTTCTTCACCTTTACAATATTGAATCAAATAACTCAATCTAATCTGATAGTCGCTAACCCGACTTTCTACATTTTCCTCAAAGTTCTGAATAAACTTGCAGTAATCAATAGAGTTACCACTAAATGTTAGTAATTCTGGCTTTGGTAAGGTGAATCCCTTTTAAACTTGTAGAGCTGACGCCAGTTTCTCGAAGGCACTCTCCATATCGCCCGTCTGTTGTGGAGTTTCGGTTATGCGTACGCTTTTCGTCCTTTCTGGAATAGATGTGGCGTGCATAATGAAATCCTCCATGACTCGTACATCTTGGTTACCATCTCCAGGTGTTTGATCCTCGAACTGCCTGGCAAATTTACCATATACCACTGGATCAGTGACTACGGATTCCGGAGTAAGCGTCGATGTCGTTTCCTCGTTTAGAGCTTCTTGTAGTACGCTCTCGACTATCATGGCTTCCTCCACTGCAGCACTTTGTTCGAATAATTCTTGCTTCATTTCCAGATCTCTGTGGGATTGCTCAAGTTCTTGTCTTCTTTAATTTTTCCTAACTTGTGCTCGGCCACTTACCTCATAACTTTGACGTTCTGAAGTTTAGACCGTGACGACGAAACAGACCTAACTAAATGGTGTGAGTTGCTGATAATGGAACCCTCCGGTTGGGTACACGTATCCATACACAATTAGTGACTTCTTTAAACTGTTCGAATCGTTCGCACAATTTTTCGTAAAGCTGTTTCACGCGTTCTTGATTGTCGCATGATATCATGTTTTTCTCCAAGTCCTTGTACAATTTTGTAAGCTGAGCCATATGTACACTTCTGCTGCGTCTTAAATCACCGAACGATGTTCCTTTCGGACGCCATATTCTGCGTTGAGAATTTTGAGAATTGTAATAAATCTGCTGTCTGATCGAATTCAATTTTGAGAATTGTAATAAACCTTAATTAAAAACATAAATGATTGGTATTACAGACTTTGAATCAAAACTCAAAGCTATAATAGCTTCATGGGTTTCGAAAATTATTCAAAATAGAAGTAGTTTATCTTCACTTTTAAACGTTTGGGTAGTTAAACATAATATCGATATATCTTTTTTGCTTAATTCAAGCATTACAAAATACGAAGAATTTAAACTCCCTCTCTGTGTTCTATAAAGAGGTTCTTGTGGCCTTTAACGAATGCAAATATATTTCATTAACCAATTTTGCTAATCAAAATATCTGGTTCAATAAAACATGTTTTAAAGGTAAATCTTTATTTTTTTCAAGTTGGGCTAAAGGTTGTTTATTATTAGTAAACGACCTTTTTAATAAGAATGACTTTAAAACAATATATGATATAAGAGGATGCTTGGCATCTACAAGCAATTTTTTATGTGAGTACTTAAAAATGCAATAAAGATGCACGTTTCAAGAATAGATCTACGAACCATGAATTTCACGAATTCGCTCACCAAGTTGCATTTCTATTTTGAAGGAAAGTTAGAAGATACTTCAAATAAAAAGTCTAACTTTTTCTATAGCATTCTTGTAAAAAAAAATCCCAAAAACCTATTATGGAAAATATATGGTGTAAGAAAGTTCAAATAAATAAGTACCATTTTAATGAAATTTACAAGAACAAGATCGGTCATTATTTGATAAATCTGTAGCTGAAATAATTATAAATTACTTCACAACCTGTTAACCACAAATATGTCTGTTAGTAAATGGGATAAAAAACATTAATGGGAATTGCAAAAATTGCAACATGCCAGAAAATATAAAACATTTGATATTTGAATGTGATTTTGGCGGAATATTTCACTGATACTAAATATTGATGTTACCTGGAAATTGATTGTTATTGGCTTTATTTTTACCAGCAACAAATTTACGTTTATCTTAGATAACACTTTGTCATTCATTGCATGTAAAATTTACAAATATAAAATTATAAAATGAAATGTAGAATCGTAAACGAATAGTGTCATCGGAGGGTATGCGCTGTTTTTAAAAAAAATGCACTAATGCAATTGTATCTTACTGTTAATAAATCAAAATGTATAAATTTAAACTTTAGCATTCTTGAAAAGTTGTCAAATAGTATATGATAAATGAAATATTGTAAAATTTATCGTAAGTACTATGTAATGTATAGGAGTGAGACCTGCCCCTCTTTACATATATGCGGTAGGCAATTTTGGACTGTGGATGTTGATGCTAGTCATTCAGGTCAACAGAATAATGTTTTTATGGGGAAAAAAAGCGATCTATTATTCAACAAGCAATCGACGCGTGTTTTTTTATCCCTCAATGTGATTACAGAAGTCATCACTCTTATTAATATATTTGTAATAAATCATTTTTAATGTCTGTTTAGTTCCTTTGTTAAATACATCGTTAATGCCTTAATTAGATCGTAAGACGTAATAATGCGTGAATTACGTAAGACGTTGTCTTGTGAGGTAAAGATAATTACTATATTAATACAATTTGTGTTTGTAAGTGAGGACGACATTTCCAAAAATAAAGACGGTTTTTCGAAAAAAAATCTTACTTTTTAATTTATAAATCAAACTAAGACATTGTGTGCTCTTTTGTGCGCTATTCAACTCGCAACCTTCGGAACCAACTCTTTTACCAGTCGTTAAAAAAATATACTTAGAACTAAAGCATAACTTCATAAAGTTGAAAACAATGAAATAAGTGCATATAGTACAGAATACTAAAACAAATTTAGTAAATGCAATTGTTATGCTTTCTTCAACCTCTAGGTATTCAACTCCGGAAAAGACGTGATGAAGAAGAACAACGTACAGAAACAGCCTTAGAACTTTTACCGTTAATTCGAACGGATGAATGTGATAATGCAGCATTAGTTATACAAGGTATTAGTTCAACATGGCATACAAGTTATATATCTTCTGCAGCATAAAACATTGACTCCTTGCGCGGAATTAGTTACTAAAGTTCAAACAATAAAAAATGTTTTATTCTGTAAATTATAAAGAATTAAAATCTCAAAAAAATATTGAAAATACATAGCTGTCTTTCACTTTTTATCTTTAAATTTCTATTTGATTTGAAGATAATAAAAAAGAAGAAAAGAAAAATGAGGACGAGGAGGAGGAGGAGCATTCAATATCTATTAAAAATAATCAACGGGATAAAACGGGATCAAAGGCAAAAGGTTTGGGGGTAGCAAGTCAGATAATTGTATTTTGCAGACAAACCCTTCCAAGATCAGGCTTTCCTGATAACGTATCGTTTTTGCGTCCGTTTGTCAGAAAAACATTTCCAAATATTTTACCTCTTCTTTACTGCTCCATGGTCAAATTCAACCTAACGCGGTACAAATCATCTCTTTTAAAAGGGAAGTCTACATAGTTCAAATAATATTCAGAATATTTTATAAAAGGGACAAAACCCCCAGTAAAATACTTTCTCAAAACTACATCACAAGAAATACAAATATTTATATCCATGCTTTTGTGTAAAGTAAAAATTGTAAATTCTTAAATTTGTGACCCCTAGACTGACTGGAGACCATGAAATCATTATAAAACTATATAAAAAACCCTCAGCATCTTCTTCTTAACAAAAACACTGTTACAAAATGCGATATTATTATTGTAATTGTTGTATGAGGCAAGTGTTTTCTACAAAACAGTTAAGACAGCTTGAACTGATAAAATTTATTAACAAAAGCACAAATCAAATATGTTTTTACACTTTTCACATCCACACTCGATCACACCTTTTCGTCATTTAATATGACTTTAACTAATAAACCCCACTTTACCAATAATATAGAAAATAAAAAAAAAACAACAAAACTTTTTGAAGTCATCTTTTCGTAAGTTCTATGGTCGATACAACGACCTTGTCAGCAAATACAATCTTCTACTGGGTCGCATGCTGACTGACGTTTTTCATACTAATTGTTAGACCATAACTAGTCACCTAATTGCGTACGGACTTTTCCGTTTATTCCCGATTACGACAAAGAGCACACGGCGGGTGTGACCGGTCAGCAGAGAATGCTCACTCTTCCATGGCACCTGATCCTGCCTCTGAGGTTTTCCAGAGGTCCATGATTGCTCTGCTCTGGACTGTTGATTGAATACCAAATTGTTCACGGATTATTCTCCGTTTTTCCCGATCATGATATTTTTCCCAAATTACGACATTTTCCCCGATAATGACAACTTTACCGATATGACATTGGGCGCACGGTGGGTGTGACCGGTCAGCAGAGGATGCTGACTCCTCCATGGCACCTGATCCTACCTCTTTCTTGGAGGTCCGTGTTGCTCTGCTTTGAATTTGTATTTCGTTTTATGGATTTTTGAGATGGTTGACGGTTTGTTATTGTCATTTTTTTCATTATATATTGATTTTAACACTAAATATTCGAGATCCCTATTGAAGGCCCAAATCTCGAATTATTCATTTTTATTCTAGCATATTTCTGACAAGAAACGGAGGGGTGTCTAGATATTTCTAATACAAGAATTACAAAATCACTTCTACGCGAGAAAACGATACATCTTAGTTTTAATCTTATTTAGAATACAACTATATATATTTATTTTGAAAATCATGTGTCTATATTTAGTTCTTGAAAATTAACAAACTTTGAAGATATGATTAAAATCGCAAATTATTCACCCATAAAATAGTTCAAAGAAAATGTGTCTTTTAATTTTAACTTCACATGAAGATAAACGAGGCGGTGTTTAAAATACACATTTTTAATAGATCCGTTGGAATCAAAGTCGCAATCATAAACATTTTTTTAATTGTCAGAAAGTCACCTTAATTTAGATATTACACAACGTCTCATATAATTATAATCATATAATATGAAATGTATTAAAACCAATTCCGTCATAATAAAATAATGTATGTACGTATTGAGGTGCTCGTATACGAGCCGTCCATGACCCTTAGAGAGGGTAATTCACCGTCTGATAATAATTCTTTGATTCAATCATTTAGAAGATTTTAAAATGATTATCTCTTGGGTTTTTTTTCTATTTTTCCCCGTATATCTCTTTTTATCGTATATACTAATAGCCTGAATTAGGGTAGGCATAATCACAATAAAATCTTTATGATCGGAAAATTGATCAATAATTCCTAAAAATAGATTTTACTTTTCAAAGCAATCTTGATTTCATGTTTCAAACAAGCAGAAAAGTTTTTATATGTCAATGATAATTACCTCTGTACAAATGATGCACACTAAAAAATACATTTCAATTTGACGATATCATTATCATATTCTATATCTTTCAAATAGGAAATAATCGAATAGGAAAACAGATCACATGTTTATCGAAGCACGAAATTGGCGCACTCTCTACGTTTGTGTAGTCAAAGAACAAGTGATGTGTTTTCGAGGTGTTTGGTTTCTAAACGATATTTAAATATTAAAAATGACTAACAGCTACATGTACAATACATTGCACATACCTATTACAAGAAATTAAAACAAACTAAATGGTAAATAAATCAACCATCTACAAGCACTTAAACGAGTCGAATACTGAAATGAAATGACAAATACACAATTTGTTATGGGTAATATTTTAATGTTTACATTTTGTAGTATCTTTGTCTTTGACAACACTCCAAATCGTTTTTGTAATATATAGTGTGATACATTTCATCGATGACTATTTTGATATTTAATAGTATAATTAAAACAAATGAGGAGTCATTTTTTGAATATTACAAGGCGATCAAATACGTATCCAAAATACTTAAATAATGATTCCTTATTCATTTACTATAACTTCAGTTATAAGAAATAATCTCATCTCATTCCTAATTCCTAAGTTATGTTTATCTATATTGTAACTGTTTTGTTTAACGTGACACCGGAAAAATATATGTAATTCAGGTAGCTAAAATATAAATGAATAAACACTTAAAGGTAACTGAATGGCATAGCTATGTCATTCAGTCAACTTTTTTGACCTATCAGTCAACATTCAGTTAAATGTCTGGCAGAACATTATCTTTTTTGAACGGTAGATTAGTTCTAAGAATATTTTCACTTGTATATTGCAAAAAATTATTTTGGATTAATAAATTTAATGTAAATACAAACTTTGGTGGATTTTTAACATAGGAATATATCGAGACAAACTTTAAAAAATTTCTTCTTAAGTCTATTAGGCCAGAAAAGCTTAAAATTGTGTGGAAGCATCCTCAGGTAGTTTAGATTCAAATTTGTTCAAATCATGGTCCCCGGGGGTAGGTTGGGGGGCACAATAGAAGGGGGGTCGAAGTTTTACATAGGAAGAGATATAGAAAATCTTTAAAACTCCTCTCCAGAAAAGATGTAGAAAATCTTTAAAACTCCTATCCAAAACCATTTGGTCAGAAAAGCTTCAACTTGTGTGGAAGCATGCTCATATAGAGTATAGTTAAGTTTGTTCAAAGCATGACCCATAGGGTATGACGGGGCCACATTTGGGAGGAAGGGTTCAAATTTTTACATTGCAAGATATAGAGAAAAATCTTATGGAAAAGCATTCAGTCCAAAAAGCAGTAACTTGCGTAAAAGCACAGGTTGTGTAGATCAAAGTCAGATCAAGCAATGATTTTCTAGAAAAAAGTGGGGCCACAAAGTTGAGGAATAGAGAAAAATCTTCTTACAAATACTAAATCAAAAGGAACTGGGTATATACCATAACAAATGTTGATAAAGATTGGTAGATTTCTTTATTTTTTAGCAAGATCAACTGTAAAGATGTTTTGATTTTGATATTGTAATGCTGATTTGAACAGAGTTAAGGCTATTGTTGCTTAGGTGAGCAATGTGGCCTCTGAGCCTCTTGATTATCTAGAATATGCTGGACTTGAAACGGCTGTGTTGGGTAGAATACGACCCTACAATATTAAAGAAGCAAAACTCAAAATACAAGCACATATAACAATAGCAAAAGTAATTTTCATGGAGGCTAACAAAGACTGCAAAGACATGTTTAACATAATCATAAGTAGAAAGAAAGAGGCAATCAGAGTTAACAAACGCTATGACGAAAATTTAGTTTTCGTTAATCAGAATGGGTTACAGACCCTGAAACGTAGTACTATACCTAAAAAGCGTATGAGAAGCATGCAACTTTCGTATTGTATAAGAAGCGTATCGTATCGTACAAAGCGTACAAGAACCATATGAAAAGCGTGCGAGAAACTTTGAACTTTTTGATGAGAACATTACTTTCCGCTATGTAACGCTATGAAAACCCCCAAAATGGCCGGATAGTTGTTTTTTTTTTTGGATAAAGGACTATAAATGATATGGGTTTAAAATGCCCTATTAAATGAACATCATTATTTTACTGTTATTCTGTGTTTTCTTTATGTAGATATATAAGGGATGTTTTTTGTTTTAATATGTTTTACGGTGCGACCGTTGGGGCGAGCGCAGCATGTGATCAAACAATGAATTATGATAAATCGATAAAAATAAAATTAACAACGTAAATAAATTTGATTGCAAAATAAAATAAAACATACCTATTTTTCAGTAAATTTCCATTATCCATAGTTTATAAGATTTCATATGTTATAAGATTTGTTATTTATTTATTTATTTATTTATTTATTTATTTATTTATTTATTTATTTACAAGTAGAACAATAGTTTAATCTCAGATACAATGTTGTTGAATAATAACGATTTTAATATAAATGTTCATTGCACTGTATCTCCTCTTTTAAAGTAATTGTAACGTCAGTTCATCCCCTTTTTTGCAGTCGACATTTTTTCATATTAATTATTTTTTTTTAATTTACGCTTAAAAATATTTGCTTATCATATTAATGGAACATGGGGTCCCCCCCCCCCCCCTACACACACACTTGGGATTGGGAGCATGTAATAAATGGAAGTGAAAATAAAGAAACCATTGAACTGCTAAAAAGCTCAAGGATTAGAATTTTCAGAATTTTGAGAATGATCTTTTTTTTCTTTTCGCTTGTAAAGATTTTTTGGATGAGGCTGTCATCCACCACCCCCCCCCCCCCCTTTATAAAAACCCGATGCTTCGTGTACGTTCCTGAAAATTACCGTAATTATAGTGAATAAAATAAATGTGAGCATTCATCCAAATGAGCGCAAGTTACAACTGTTTCCTAAATCTGAAGAAATGTCCTCATTCTTTAGCTTTGCAAGATTTTGAGAGGATTTTGGTAATTTCAGCAGATTTACAATAACTTCAGTTAGAGTAATTTCCCTTTATTGTGACGTCAAAGTTCACGTTTAAGTGTCGTCTTACTCTTTAAAACTCCCCTGAGAAATGAAAGTAAGCGAAGTATACTGTTTTATTTACTTAAAAAGCATAATGTTCTTAAAATTACACATCTTCTATGCTTCTCAAAAGTTTTACTTTGATTCTCGCGAGAACGTGAGGAAACCATTGGTACTATGAATTGTGGGTCCAAATTTACTGACGCCGAAAAAATCTATCGGACCAATGTGCAAACCTTTGTGACGTCACTCGATTATTTTTTTTTTGATTGAGAGTGTACTAGGTGAACTTTAGAGGTAACTGACTGTATGTAGTATACATCGTTATTGTTTTTATTGTCTTGCTGATTCTCGTGAGAGTGTGAAGTGATAAAAATTGCCATGATTACAGGGAACTACTGGGACGATTAAAACAATGCATTACTGGTCCGATTTACTGACGCCAAAAAAATCCGTTGAATGAATGTGCAACTGGTCCGAATTTTTTATTCGCACACGCCTTGCCGTTAGAGCTCGCTTCGCGCCTGCGCTGCGCGCCGGCGAGCTGCGCTCGCTATAATTTTCATTTCGATTCAAGTGCCCACAATTTAGAAATATGAAATCGTACAGATAACATTTTTGCATTCTTAACATAAAACGGCTTGTTTTCAAGCAGTTTTTCTTTCAGAAAACATAGAGCGCATACTTTTAACAAACAAACAATTTCAATCAGAGATTTATCTAGCGAAGACTAATAAGTGACAAAAACATTTTCCTTGTTCAAAGCGTCGCTCTATATTTCCCATTCGTAAAACGATAAGAAAAAATGTCAATTTTTGACTGATTAAAATTGAATTACATGTATAAAAAAAGCATCACTTCCGGCGTCATATACTTCCAGTGAGTGCAAATAAATCAAATAAATAGGTGAAAATATATTCATACCAACTCTTCTAAACAATAACATAACAATTTATTGTACCAGAAACACTTTAAAAACTGGTGAATTATGGGGGCCAAATTTGACTCATATCATGCATAGTTCTTCCAAAATGATAAATTAATTTGACCACAAAAGCTTTATACAAATATATTTTCAACTTGGATATTGTTATGGATCAGAATAACCCTAAATTCCAGCAAAGATCAATCACAAAGATTAAACTTTAAACTTAATAATTTATTTACAGTTAAGTATATATATAAATACAACTTACACTAAGAATCCTAACTAAAGAGTGTAGGTTATAATCTGCCGAGTGGATCGAATCACAATGTCCAAGTAAGTAGATAACTGATCTCAGTTTAATGTTTTCGAACAAAAGTCCAATGAGAGTCTCTCTTATGAGCACTGTTTACAGGTTATTTATACTAAAATATAAAACTAGCAAATTCTAGAAATTATGTGTACAAGAAGTTACATGAATTACCTTGACACTCAAGAATAAAAAACTCTAGAAAGAATAACTGACCACTTTAGAATGGTCCAGAATATTCTATTATACAAACCTACTATATATAACAGATATGCATAATATGACCAATCAATAAGCTGAAATGAAATATAAACACAAGTTCTGATTTTCTCTCTTTGTTTTTTTAAGATATCAACTTTTAACACGTTGCCGCGGTCACCTGTTTCACCTTACAAGCCCACGCGTGTGTATACTGCGGTGTAGTGGCTTGTGTATACTGCTGTGTGTATGTTGCATAATCCCCGTTAATCAAAACTGCTTTTTTTGGGACCAATTTAACGGACACAATATGTTTAGATACATGTATTACACACTGACAAGTAAAAAATGCGCTGTAGATTACTATGAAATTACCGGGGAAGCACTACCCCGTAAGAACCACACGCAGTTGTGGTATATGTATTTGTATTCATGGAATTGAAAAGAAAATGTAAAAACACAAAATAATACTCTTTTGATATTCTATAAACTTGAAATAATTATCCAGATTCGCTATCAGTTCAGCTTAACAATATCATGTTTTGTTTGGAGATTCGTGCGGGTACCGAGGTAGCGTCATTGCAGAAAAATACACACAAGGTATTCAAAGGTTAAAATGACGAGTTTAATTATAAGGTCACAAACGTTGAACGCTGTAAACTGCAACGTCACAAGCAAAAAAAGTTCACGCGTGTAGCTGTTACAGTGGCTCTTCCATTAAGATGAACTTACCTTTAGGATAAAGTAGGAATTTTAAGGTACAAATCTCACTTGCAGACAAGACATGAAATTAAAATAATTTAACTGAAAATTTAAGCATTGATTCAATATTTTTTGAAAGATACAGTCTCATAACTGCAGCGTGTGTGCATACAAATTGAGTAACGCACGTTAGCTGCAGTATCTTCCCACGTACTTTGCATGCAAAAAAATATTTGGAATCTAAATATTTTTCGATAAAATCAGCATTAAAATGGTTCATTTAAAAATGATCATTTTAAATTTTATATGACATGTTGCCGTTTGCGCTAAAGTTGTCCGGGAAAAGTAGTGATATTTTTAACGGTAAATAGCATTTGGTGTATTTAGTCCGTCCCCGCACACTCGTACGTAATCGGGCGACTACTTCCCTATAGGACCATTGCTAAAAACGTTTCATATTCTATATTGTCAATAACGATATATTTATTTAAACTTGTGATAATCTTAACTAGTGAAACACTTTGAAATTAATGTGAATTTTGATGTTTTAAAAACTAAATGATGATCGATTAGATATTAGATTCATATCGACAGAAACCGTACAAATGAAAAATGACAATAATAAACTGTCAACCATCTCAAAAATCCATAAAACAAAATACGAATTTAAAGCAGAGCAACACGGACCTCTAAAGAGATCGTGGTTGGATCAGGTGCCTAGGAGGAGTGAGTATCATCTGCTGACCGGTCACACCCTCCGTGTGCTCTTTGTCGCAATCGGCAAAAAACCGGAAAAGACCGTAGACAATTAGGTGATTAATCATGGTCTAACAATTAGTATGAAAAACTTCAGTCAGCATGCGACCCAGTGAAAGATTGTATTTGCTGACAAGGGCGTTGTATCGACCATTTAACTTACGAAAAGATGACCTCAAACGAGAGTGTTGATAGTCCTTTTTTATCACCTTGTTTCTCAGTAGCTTGCCTCGCCTTAGAAACTGTTCAAAGAGCATGCCCTTTTTTATCAAATCAAATAAGAAACAAAAACACCATATGCAGGTAATGAAGGTATATTGCTACATAAGTAAGGAAAGTTGACTATAGAAAAATTGACTATAGAAAAATTGAAGTCATCGCGTTTATCATAAAGTTTTGTTGTTAGGTTACCATCAATATCAATTTCCAGTAAAATATCCAAATATCCAAATATGAAACAGCTGATGACGCAGACTCTTTGGTATCTTTTATTTCAAGTTCACTGGGATATATCGAGTCGACGTAAGTATGGAAATAACAATTGTTAATTGATAATACGTCGTCGATATACCTGAATGTTGAGTTGAAGGCCACAGCGAGTGATTTATTTTTTTCACGTACAATTTTTTTTTAATAAATTCTGCTTAAATCCATTTGGAAAGCGCATAGAAAATGCATCGTATCGTCCAAGAAACGTATCGTATCGTACAAGAAGCATACCGTACCGTGGAAGATACATATCGTATCGTAAAAACCATATAGCGTTTGAGAAGCGTGCGAGAAACGTACAGCTGTTGTAGTAGTGCGTTTCAGGGTCTGTAACATTTTTGAGCTTCCGGTCAAAACTACAAAGGAATCATTGGCTATAATTTCAAATATTACAATAAATAATAATAATTATTATTATTATATCAATTATATATTACATAATTATTATTTATCAAAACCAAAACTAAAAGACACTCACCCTTGTACATTTTGTAAGATAAAAATTGTAACCATTGAACATTTGTTAGAATGTTCAAATGTTAAAGAAATGTGGTGTGGGGATGTTTTTATCTAAGTTCGATTTCCCAATAGCTTTGATAAATAAGTGCATTATTTTGTGAATTAAACAACATCAATACATTATTCATTCTTAAAGGGTACCTGCAGTGCCGGTGTTGTATAGCAGTCTTTCCCCCATAGTAGCTTTTCCCCCCGGAAAACCTGCTATATATATAGTAGCCTTTCCCCCCGGGGGGAAAAGCTACTATATAGTAGTTTTTCCCCCATAGTAGGGTTTCTCCCTCACGTTTTTGGTTCAAATTTTATAAAAATTATTTATGGAAACCCAGTAAGGATTTAAAATCAATGTTTTTAACCCTGATTTTGCATATACCTGCATTCATCTATACAGGTTAAGTTTCGTTTTGCAGATTTATTATTTTTCATAGACAATGCTGAAAATTGAACATATGTATCATGGCATACATGGAACTTATTTAGGTAATTATCTGATAAATAACATGATTTGACAAGATATACACTCATATGCTTCCCAGTGACGGTCCCGATGACTTGATTAATTGTTTCTCATTAGGTGACCCGTGTTCAATCTTCGAAATAACTAAAGTCTCTTTCTTTTAAAATTTATCTTAAAATTGACGAATTGCAATTTTTCACGTTTTAATTTTGTAAAAAGAAATAAGTAAACAAATATATTGCGTACGCTTAAATGTTTCTCGGAGATGGTTCAATAGAATTTAAAAGAACTTTATATTTTATTTAAAACATTATTTAAACTTTATCTCTAAAGAAAAGAATTGATTTAAACCACTGTTGGACATTTTGTGTTTTCCACGAAACTGAAAAAACTTTAAATTCCACGTATACAGAACCTCTTATAGAAGATGTTTCTTAGGGAATTTTCTTGTATGTATTCTTGTCTTTATATACATTGTAATACATGTACATATAGTTTTAAGTGATGGTATATATCTGAGAATTTTATTTGTTGAAAAAATTAGAACAAAATACCTTTCTCAGTATATGAAATGTATTGAGTTGTCTAATTTGAAATACATTTCACAATCTGAAATTTCATTTAATTTAGACCCCTATCAAGCGAAGTAAAAAAATTCAGTTTCTCATCAAATTATTGCACACAGTCTCCCGTTAGATTATTATTTAGAAGTAAAGATACTAGTATATGATTACATTTAAGATCATCAATTCTAAAGATATTAACTTAAATCAATAGCCTTTGGAGACAAAGGGGGTAATAAATTTCCACTCCTTAATCCCTCTGCAAAATTTAGTCAATATTTATCAGTTATTTTCTTTGAAAGGAGCTTATTACATAGAAAATAATACATGGCAAAATCTGTATCACACCCTATATCAACCCGAGACTTCAATATCAGCCGGAGGAACGAAGGCCATGGGGCTGATATTGGTTGAGAGTTGATTCGAGTGTGATCCAGATTTTGCCAAGTATTGTTGTTTTTATCATATTTTTGATAAACAACTCGTTAATATTTTCATATGAAAAACTTTATCCAGCTTTATCCTTGTTATCCCATCTCAAAACCGGCGCATTTTTGACGCTCAAACGTATTGTGACGTTCTCTAAAAAATATTTCCATGTTATAACGTCATAGTCCACACTGTAAATATGCATCGAAATAAAGCAAAAATATCCGCGGTATTTCGAAATCTGAATAAAAGGAGCAAAAGTGTTCCAAAAAAATCGTAACAAAGGGTGAAATAAAGGGTGATGATACAGGAATGTGATAAACGCGTGCCTTCGTTCATATCAGGGATGATAAAACCCTGTATATTATACTTTGTATTAATAAATGCATTTATTACCCTAAATTATGAGTAATCAATATCATCTCAGATATTGCAAACTATTGCCACGAATGGTCCGCCGTAAACAGGACCGGAATGAAAACAGGGGGGGGGGGGGGGGAAATATAATATATAGTAGGTTTTCCGTGGTGGTAATCTGGCTATAAAAAGGGGGAAAACCCACTATATAGCCGGCTTTCCGTGGGGGAAGATCTACTATATAGTCATTTTTCCGGGGGGAAAAACTGCTATATAGCCATCTTTCCGGGGGGAAAGATGGCTAGGGGGAAAAGGCACTATATGACACCGGTCAAATTTTGATATTATGGAGATCTTTGTGAAAAAACATCATCCAAAAAATTTTACTGCGATCGCATAAGTAATTTTCGAGATATTTGGGGAAAACCCGATTTCACACCTGAATGATTTTTGAATCAAGCCGATGAGGGGTCAACGCCGCTCCATGAGAAACAAGGAAATCGTATGAAAATTGTTCGTTTTCTTGCATTGTTTTATTAATATATGCACAGTTGTTTCTGTATTTTTATTTTCTTATCAACCCTGGATGAATAATTAAACTGTTCTTTGAGTTTAAACTCGTATTATATCGTACAAAAATGCCGATTTCGGAAAATTGTTTGCTTCATGAATTTAGTCAAATATGAAACAGACTTTGCATATAAATTCACAGTCTTGTAGCAAAATGACAATCAATCAAAGCACTATTGTTTTAAGAAACAATTTTTCGTGTTACTTTGTTAATATTGTCATTCTTTAGGATTTTTCCATGACATTATTAATAACATTGATAATAATTATATATTTTGTAAAAGGTAGCGCGGGGTCTATTCCTCGTATGTGACATAAATTTACAACCATGCCCCCGATTATTAATTGATATTGATTTCGGACCAGTATCAATCAAAATAGTAGCATATTTTAACAAACAAACACAGGATCATAAACGGATCAGGGCGAAAGTCCAAGACGGCTGCATGATGAAGTCTGTCTCGTATTCTTAAAAATTACGATAATGGAATTTCATTTTACACCTTTTTACGTCATTTGTCAAAATTTTCAAGTTTATTCAGATTGAATAATGATTTGGTGTCAGTATAACAATTTAAGCTATTTGGAGTATAATTGCTGACCATAGCGCACGGAAGAAAGTTGCACTTAATTAATCAGATAAGAAATTTAGACCAAATTAATGATCAACGTAAGTACTTCCGAATTAATTTCTTGATTACTTTAATAAAAAAGATTTAAACTGCTGAATTGTAAAACGTATCAATTTTAAAGAGCTTAGATAAGTGACAATTAAGGCATTTATTTACTTTTTGATAGTCTCATGCACGCATGATTCTTTAACCACTGATTGACGGACTATACACACATGTATTAGCCTATGAACGCCTGATTTTACACAGTTTAATTTATTTTTCTGTTTTATCTGGTAAAAATTAAGTAGCTTATTATACACGAATCAATTTACCAGTCAAGAGGTGTGAAACCCCCCTTTGTTCACCAGACCCGTGTACGATGTGTATATACATACCCCAGATACACACGTGTCTATAACAGTAGCTTCGTTAATTTACATGTTTACCTGTGTCATTGTCTCGGATCATTCATGTGTGAAGTGATATTATGTAATCGATAAATGAATAATAATCATAAATCTGCCCATGCAAGTGTTTTAAGATATCGTAATCTTCGGCAAAAAGGCGACGAGAGTAGCATATTTTAAAATCCTTTAAAAACAAATCTGTCTGTAACAAAATGTATACGGATACAAATTTCGAAATCTAAATTATTCAAAATAACTAGATACGTCAAAAGATCAGACCTATATCAATCATTTTGGCCGTAAAATCGAATTTATTTTGTATAGCTTTGTGAGGAAATTTCCCTCCTGTTGACCTCGTGACGTCACTTCCGCTGAAGCCTCGTTATCGCCCAATTCTATTTTCTCTTGATTGGATTTCTCATAGCAGGTAAAAATAGCCACTTTGAAGCGGCGTAACTCCGTTAGCTTTGCATCGATTTTGATGCGGTTTTTTGCATTAAATTTTGGTAAATAAACTCTATGACATAAGTTTCACATGGGCTGGGCTGCAGGTACCCTTTAACTTATTCATAACTTAATGATACTTGATGTGAAACAGGTTTTTTTTTGCCTGCAGATAGAAAACGGCTCCAATTTAGATATGAGTGCAAAGTTTACCTAAATAACAGATGTATTACATTTAGGAAAATATTTACTTTTGAAGAGTTTTATTTAATGAAAAAAACACTGGGAAAAATTGAAATCTGCTCTAACTGTTGAAATTTGATATACTGATGAACTTAGAATGGCAAAAACGTGAAAAACGTCAAGCTGAAAGACGTATGCAAAAAACAGGACTAACAGTCCATAAGGAAGTCTTCAAATCCAAGTCATTACAGTCGTGTAGATTACTACTTTCATCAAAAAAGGAATACTTCTCCGGAAAGATTTCAGAGGTCGGAAATGATCAGAAACAACTTCATAAAATATTTGAAAGACCTTTTGGGCAATAGCTATTTTTTGTTACCAATCTGCATACCGCGTACATCATTCTACAGAAACAGCTCTACAAAAGGTACATCACGACATTGTGACAGCACTAGATTCCAACTCATGTGCAGTTCTCTTGATGTTGGACTTGTCAACGGCCTTTGATGTGATTGACCATTCTATCCTTGTTAAGCGCCTTAAATTTTCATATGGCTTATGTGGTGATGCTTTACGTTGGATAGAATCCTATCTCAATAACAGATATCAGCGAGTTGCGGTCCATTCATCTATGTCAGTTGATTTTCAACCGAATTATGGAGTACCACAAGGTTCTGTCCTTGAACCAAAGCTCTATTGCTTGTTTTAGAAACCCATATGTATGATCTGTTGAAGACATGGACTGTCTTACCATACCAATGCTGACGATACCCAAGTTTATATGGTCATCAAGATAAATGCGACATGGAGCACAATAGCAGCTAGGCTGGAGGCATGCTTGTCTGATATCAGTGATTGGATGAAGACCAATATGCTTAAAATAAATCAGGATAAAACAGAACTCATTATCTTCTCTCCTAAAAACAAATCTGGTGCATCTCCAAACTGCACTATAAATTTTGATGGTCAGATCATTGAGGCATCATCCTCTGTCAAAAAGATTGGTGTACTTTTCGATCAGTCTCTTGGTATGGAAGACCAGATAAGTTTAATTTCAAAACAATGTTTTTACCAACTTCGTAATATTGGTCGTATTCGAAAACTTATCACTGAAAATGCCTGCAAGACCTTTGTGTGTTCACTCGTTACCTCTAGACTGGATTACGGAAATGCATTGCTGGATGGGTTGAGCTCAAGCTCCCTGTCAAGACTGCAGAGAATTCAAAATACAGCGGCCAGGATTATAACAAGGACAAAGAAGCATGATCATATAACCCCTGTGGTTATGTCTCTTCATTGGCTGCCAGTGGAATTTCGAATCCAGTATAAGTTACTTGTGACTGTCCCATCATACATACAGGACTTTGCAAAATTAGATGTTCCTATGCGGACATTGCGGTCCGAAAATTCAAGATTTCTTGTCCAACCGCGTGTCCGCACAAAACAATATGCAGATAGGCGGTTTGACGTTAGTGCTGCTGTACTGTGGAACGGTCTCCCGGCAAATCTAAGGCACGAACAACATCTGTGCGGTTTTTTAAAAAATCACTTAAGACTCATCTGTTTAAATTTGCTTTTTTATATATGACATCGTAATTCATTTTATTGATATCTGTATACAGGACTCCTGATTTTACATTTTAAAGTAATGTAATTCTTATCACTGCTTAACCTATTTTAATCATTTTTTATGCCTGTTAAGGCCAGCATTTTTTTATTTTTAGGTTTACAAGCCCGCCGCTCGGTTTTCTGAGTTTTTAGAAAAAAATAAAATAACAAAAAAGATCCTTTTTTTCCCCCGACAGCAAATGTTTGACCGGATCGAGATTTTTTGGTTCGGGATCGATATTTTTTTTTTATCGAGATCGATATTGTAAAGCAACAACTTCCTGTCATATCGGGTATGGCGCGAGAAAATGACTGAACTGAGGTTTGTTTGTGTTAATGATCATAGATGGCCTGGTATAGTCTGAAATTTGTTGGTAGCGACATTTCTAAGGTGTTCGCGTGTTCAGAAGCAGGCCAAACGGCCGGGGAGTTTGTCGTCCGCTGGCATGTGGGTGAAATGACTCGATTATTTAAAATCGACGGTTTTAAGTTTGACCCAGATGAGAAAAACCCCAGGCAGACGGAAAACGCAATGCGAATTCCAAATGACATGCCCATGGATACCGTTGGTGCATTTGGGGTGCGATATTTGGTAATACACTGTGAAAATGACGCCAATGCAGTGAGTGAAGCTGTTCAACAGCGTAATGCATTTGATGTCCTTCGTGACGTGAACAAAACTTACGACTGGCTGCCCCAACCAAAGTAAGTTTATAATTTTGAATATTTAATAGGCCTGATATTAGAATAAAATCCTGTAAATTAGTGTCCCATTAAGAGTTTATTTTTGTAATAGATGCAATATATCAAGTAAGGCATCGTCTTTTAAGCATTTTTTACCTCTATACAGTCAGTACATGTTCTAGAAAGTTTCAATCTGTTCATTTACAGAAAGACACCCTCAAATCGAAGAGACAATCTCTAGAATGATTTTCTACAGACATGTAAGGACACTTTTAAAGTTGCTTTCCGTAGACAACAACAGGATATTGGATCAAAGATCATCAACACTTTGGTGGACACCCTTTGGTTTATTGACCCGTTCCTTGAGAAACTTTAAAGAAAGATCCTGCAAGATTCCTGACAAGCTCTATTTTAGTGGATATAGAGACTTGAAAAAAAGTAAAAAAAAATATGTTGGTGCACATGTAAATTTGCTTTCGTTTTAAAATATGAAAATTATATTTTATTAAAAGAATGATTTTTTTTTAGACATTTTGATTGTACAAAATCTGAATTTAATGTTTTGCAGTTGAAAGAGTCAGAACTGAAAGATAGACAAGATGCCGTAGCAGAGATAATGTTGTATCCATGGTGGACAAATCCTCGTTTTCAAGGGTTTTATAAATGTGTGAGTGACTTATACAAGTCACTGGAAAAATACCATAAATTTCTGGCTAATCAGCAGGAGCGAACCAGGGAAAACCATGCTTCCCATACACCAGTCAGATCTATTAACGACAATTGGTCCTTAAAGTCTATTGAGGGTCAGTATCATAATGTCAAACTTTAAAAAGAGAAAAGAAACCTATATACCCGGTACATTATATATAATAACAGTGTGCATATTGTGTCATGAAAGAATTTATTTGACTTTCTGTGTTATAAAATAATATATTAAAAATGAATATTATTGCAAGTCCAAAAAATGCATGTGACAATTTTTGTTTAATATTTTCTAACAAAGAATTAAATAATTATTTCAGGTAATCCAGGTCAGTCCATACCAAGTCTATGAATCCTTAGTTTCAAGACTTGAATCCATGGAGAACTATCAAGTTGTCCCATTAGACACTTTTGAGCCCACTGAGATGAGTGATAGGCGTCAATGGAGAGTGAGACTTGAGAACATTTTACCTTTTCCGGTTTCACTGCTTTCAATCAGTTTTGAGAACTATGTTGGAAATGTCTTATTTGTATGGAAAGTACCGCATGCAAGTGAAAGGAGTGCTGAAAAAGAACTAGAAGTAGTGACCAAAATTAAAGACAAAATGCCTGTGTTTTCTACCAGAGCTATCAGAAAGGAGTTTTTTGAAAGATATCCTAATCTAAAACCCTATGAAGTGAGAAACATGTTCTTTAAGCTGACAAATTTTGAATACTGTTCAGAAAACAAATCTAGCGCAGATGTTGATGAACGATTCATGAAATTTATTTTATCCAGTGATGATGAAGACTTGATAGTCGACCTTAGGAAAAACAATGGTCGTCCCTGTGACCCAAAGCTACAGCCATTTTGGGATGAACTTGCGAAGTTGCTGGATGAGGTATCAGCAGTTGATGATCGCCGCCAACATTCAACATCATATCTGCCATTTGCGATATCTATTGATGATTTAAGAGAGCAAGTAAAAACTAGACTTCCTCCAGATGCTCCGACTCCTTCAAATTCCTGGATCAGACTGAATTTCATGCCATCTAACCCAATGGCCAAAACTGCAGAAAACTACACTGGCAGATTCAATGTCAAATTTGCTGTGCAACGACTTCTCCGTGCACAACATGAAGATACACAATTTGCCTTACATCAATTTTACATGTTGAAAGACATGGCTGTCAGGTACAGGGAGTTTGCGTACATGCAGTGTCTTGATGATAAAGCAATCGTACCCATAGGTGAACCATACAGACCTGTTTCCACTGGTGTTAGAGCACATCATCAAGGACTGAATGTTAGCAATAGCAGAGGTCTCCTTTGTCTCGACCATGCGTACAGCATTGCTGGGATGGTACCTTCTGTGTGCTTTCAAGTATCCATTCCTGAAAGTTCCAGAGACTCCTTTCATTCAGGAACCCTACATATTACAGTTAAGGACAAAGTATTCCAGAACTCCCCTCCCTTTCGACATGCCATAGAAACCATCAAGATTTTGCGGGAGTTTCATAGTCAGGATGATGTGAACTTGGATAAGCCAATACTCTTCCGCTACACAGATGGTGGTCCTGACCACAGGACAACATTTCACTCTGTTCAAGTTGCTGCTCTGCTGGAATTTATAAGTTTGGATTTAGACTTGCTAGTGTGTGTTAGAACAGCCCCAAACCAAAGTTATAACAACCCGGCAGAGAGAATGATGTCAATTTTGAATATTGCATTGCAGAATACTGCCCTTTGTCGTACAGCCATGTCTGATGGAAGAGAGCTTCAGGCCAAGAGACTGACATCACTTGCAGCCATAAGTAGATATTCTGAGAAAAATCCGGATTTCAAGACTGACTATATTGATTCCATTCAGGAACCTATCACCATTATTTCTGAACGATTTAAAAAACTGAAGTTGAAAGGACAACCTGCACAAGTACACACTGCTGCCACTGATGAAGAAATCAAAGATCTTCTCGACATCATTCATGTGCTTGATCAGGACTATAAAACTGAAGAGATGGCTAACTTTGAAAGGTCAAAAACAGTTCATGCATTCATGAAATCCCATGCAAGATTTCGCCAGTATTCCTTTTAGGTATGGTAACAGTGTAATTTTGCATGTTTAATCACATATTAATGGTGTGCTGTCCTATTAACTCTCAATTTATCTTTTCCTAGTATTAACAGCTTGCTAGAGTTTAGTATCCTATAGAGCATCTTATGCATGAAGCTCAGATATAACCTTATTAATATTTATATTGAAAGCTTGATCACAGAAACTTTGTAAGGCCTAACAGTATGGAAAACATTTTATTTATACTGTCTGTATATATCGCTTTATTAGCCTATATAATTAGCTTTCTAACTCTTCAATAGTGCACACATATTCTCTTTTTTCAATATCTGCTTGCTAATAAACCTGGCTTAGTAGGACACTTGTAATTTCAGCTGATGAAATGCAGAGATGATAGCTGTTCATATTGCACAATTATTAACCCACCTAGACTTCCCCATGATGTGTTTAAACAGCTTTCTTTCTTACCCGACCCTGTGTTGGGATGTAATGGCAGATTCAAACCATTTACTGAAGTTTATGGCACTGACACATCTGATTCAGATAGACCCTCTTTGCATAATAAACCTGAACTTACAGAAAGAGACAAAAAATTCAAGTCCATGTTTGTTGCTGGTTGGTTTCAAACTTGTTTTAATGCTAAGAAATTCAGTATAAAGAAATGGTTTACTGAAGAAAGATTGAATTTTAATTGTAAAATATTGTTTTATGCATCTGATATGAAAATCATTTTAATGTTTTTTTATCAGATTACCCAGTATACATTTACTTAAATATAAAAAAAGGTTTTGAAAGATTTCATAATCTAACATTTAAATGTTCCTCTTTCATTTAGCCAAAGTTCGCAACTATGTGGTATGTCACGACTGTGGTAAGCGACGGGTGGTGTACTCGGCTGCCAAATTAACAAGGGAGCAAGAGAATGCAGTCAGTCGTGTCAAGGAAGAGCTGTTGTATTCATGTTGTAACCCCCTTTTCCCAGGTGGAAATTTTCAAGACATCATAATTGTCAAAGACGGGATCAGCTGCCAGAGCCCCATGGAGACAACTTACTATTCAGGTACTGGGTCTTATTATATGAAAAATATCTGCAATTGTAATGTAAAGATTTATATTAACTTTCATAAATAGGCATAAACTGATGGTATTCAAAACATATTTGAAATTTAAAGATGAAATATGTATTTAAAACAGGAACTGCCCAGCTGTTTGAAGGGGTTTGCTTCCACTGTGGAAAGGACAATGACCTAGCAGAAAATACAGAAATCAACAATTTAAAGAAATCGAACTTCCTTGTCAGACCAATATGTAATTCATGTGTTGCATGTGGAAGGGAGCCGGTCACTTGTTCATCCAAAAAGCAGAAAAAAATGAAAAATGACTATTCTCAAACATATATGCAAAGCATTTAGCGATGATTAAGCAGAAGCCGCATTCCACTAAAAGCGCTAAATTTTTATTATCAATAAGAAGTAGATATATATTGATGATTGTTTTTTAAAAGTACATATCAAATTGGTTATGTAAGAACAATGGAATACTGTAAACGCACTACATTTGGCTATATTTACATTCAGTGTATATTTCCCACTTATGTTTGCATTGGAAATTTGCAACATTCAATTTTCTATGAATACACTTTGCTAATTCATGCGCCATGAGCAGAGATACAAACGTCTTCACGTGTTTTGAAGATATTTATTTTTTTAAGATTAAATGAAACTTTTAATTAAGTGATATGTTACACAGATGACATCCTTTTCACATGCTTCACTTGATGCAGTTACACTACTACATATTGGTCTGACAAAGAAGTTAGATTCTTTAAGTTGCCCTTCATGTATGTTTAATATTAGAATAAAGATGATGTCAAAAAATGTTGTTTTTTTTCCCCTACAGAACTTTACAATTTTGTGGTTCGTAAACCTAAAAATAAAAAAATTGTTGGTCAAAAGTGAATTTTTTTTTATTTCCTCCTCCTACGGAACTGTATCATTTTGTGGTTCGTAAACCTAAAAATAAAAAAATGCTGGCCTAATTGTCTATTTTAAACATGTTATGTAATTGTACATCATTATTTTATGTAAAGCGCTTTACAGTAATTTTTATTATATTTAACGCTATATAAATTTTATAATAATAATAATAATAATAATAATAATAATAATAATAATAATAATAATAAAATATTTAATACGATATTAATA
Source organism: Magallana hongkongensis (assembly GCA_016163765.1). Classification (NCBI taxonomy): domain Eukaryota; kingdom Metazoa; phylum Mollusca; class Bivalvia; order Ostreida; family Ostreidae; genus Magallana; species Magallana hongkongensis. Next base: position 58,499,083 of record WFKH01010211.1, on the reverse strand, counting down.
TCAATTATATTTGTACCATGCCAGTAAAGACGTGCTCCAATGTAATAGAAAGAAAGAAAGAAAAAAGACCATTGACAAATACCTGTAAACTGTACCATCCTGTTTACCATAATGGAAAGAGGTTTCCAGCGATTTTACAATAGGTTATGTTATTATTATTTTACAGTTTAATGCATAATGCACACGAACCAGTTAATTTTCCAAACTATCGGTAATTTTTTATCAAATCTCGTATTAAAATTAAGGGCTCCATAATGAATTACAGTAATTAGTTACTAAGTAGTAAAGGGAGAATGTCAATACAAATGAATACTGATCTTAAAGTTGCCAATTTGTGATAACAAGTTTTATAAAAATGACATGTGGTGATAACGAACAGTGTTCAAACTCAAAAATTTAGAGAAAAATACAAATCAGGAGCAGAGTAAACACGGACCTCTACAAAAATTAGAGGTAGGATTAGATGCCATGGAGGAGTGAGCATCATCTGCTGACCGGTCACACCCGCCGTGTGCTATATGTCGTAATCGGGAAAACGGGGAAATCCGTAGAAAATTCGGTGATTAATTAGTAATGGCCTAACAATTAGTACGAAAAACGTCAGTTAGCACTTAACTTACAAAAAGAGAAATACACAATCCATGGAAGAAATATTAATTGAAACAAATACATTTATTTTTAACCCCACTACTCGATAAAAATGGATTTCAATATTTGTCAAATCAATCTAAATAAGTTGTTCAATAAAAAGTTACAAAACCAAAAATAAATCAAATTATTATGAAACATTTTCTTTGATTTGACCAAATAGATGTAATCAAATCGACTAAAGCTTTATTCGGTCAATAACACATTATGTACACATGCAATAATAAAACGTTACAGAACGTTTTTCACATCTAGGTTGCAATATTGTAGCCATGGCTTTATAATTTCAATTGCAGAAAAAACCTTAACATTTAGATAAAGAATATATATATTTTTGGAGTCTGAAATGCATAACGTTGATGCGTTGCTTAGACAAAGCGTTGGGTTGAACTAGACTTTCAAAATACCTCTGCAGAATTGCACATACTATCCGATCACGGTCTTTTGATGTCATCAATACATACTCTTATCCTATATCATTCATCAAGACTGTAAAAGTATTAACTGACCGATATCAGCGATCCTAAATTGTTATAATTATAAACCTTAATCTTTAATTTTTCAAAATCGTCACATCGCATTAGATTAGGCATTCATAATTCAAGGGCGTTGGTTTTGCTGCTGTAATTTTCTTTTTTCAAATTATGTAATCTATTTTTAGTAAATTACGGTTTTGAAAATGTATAATTTTATCATAATCATTAATATTGTACCAAAGGGTTTAAAATATTAAATATTATGATGAGATTATATTTATTTTCTTGTCAAATGCTTTAACAAAATATAATAAAGAATAACTTTATCTTTCAGAGTCACCACTTGACCAAGCTATATTTAAGCAGTGGCAGGAAGACGACAGCAAATTTGTTTCAACAAGAGCATGCAAGGAAGTAGAAAAACTCATCAAAAGTCAGAACCTGGTGGTCGTGACTGGTAACTCTGGGTCAGGAAAGTCAGCCATCATACAACACATAGCTTTGAGTTATAGAGACCAAGGCTGGACAGTGAAGCCAATATATAAAGTTGAGGAATTCACTGCTTTATATTCCTCAGTAGGTGTATTACAACGCAGAATCCTTTTCGTATTCAATGATCTTTTTGGCCACGAATCCTTTGATGAAATTGCGTATAGATTATGGATAGAATATGAAGAGAGGTTAAAAGCTTGTTTGAAAGAATTCAAAATGTTTTTATCATGTAGGAAGCATATTCTGAATGATGTTAGAGTTGGAGGAATTTTAAAAGAAAAATCATGTGTTATTGATCTTAGTGATGTCAAAAACAAACTAGATAATGTGGAAAAACAACAGATTTTGGGGAGATACTCGTCAAACAGTAATATTTTAAAAGAAGATATTAATGAAATGATCGAGACGGAAGATTATTTTCCCTTATTATGCAAACTATACTTTAGCGACAAAGAAAATCAAAAAATAGGACTACGATTTTTTAAAGAACCTTTTGACGTATGTCAAGGACAAATAAGAAATTTTAGAAATAAATGCAAAGAAAATTATTGTGCTCTAGTTCTTCTTGTTCTGTTCAACAATCAGCTTTGCATTCAGGACATCCAGAGCAGTGAACAATCGAAAAACAAGTTTAAACTTGCGTTAGAGCTATGCGGATCGCCGTACACAGCAACTCATAATATAAGTGATTCTCTGCAATCTCTACGGGGATTTTTTGTCAAGAAAATTGAAGACACCTACCATTTTTATCACGACTTTGTTATGGAAGTTACCACATATGTGTTTGGCACAGACTATCCAAAGGAAACAATACGGTATGCAGACATTGATTTTCTTAGACGACGCGTAATCCTGGAGAGTAGTAACGACAAAAACAAAGAAGTAAATTTGAACAGTGATGACAAGCAAATTAATAAATTTACCATATGTTTAAATGACAAATATGTTAGTGATCTAGGGGAAAGACTTTTCGATGAGATTTTTGGAGAACGTATGTTGGATGTTGTTCTCAATCCATGTATGATGAAAGAAAAAGTAGCCGCATTTTTCATACAGAAATTAAAAGATAGCCCTGATAAACTGAACAAGCTACTTGCAAAAACACAGCTTCACCAGAGGTTAATAAATCAAAAAGATATTCTAGCTTTAAACGAATCATATGGTTCTAAACTTACTTTTCTGTGTTTGAATCATGGAGTGTCAATTCTTAGTGCTATAATAGTATTTTGTCATACAAAGTTGTCAAAACATTGTTTAGAAACTCTACAGCGAATGCCAAATTTTCTTAAAGGTACTTCTCTTTTTTCTGCGGTGTGTTGCAATGGTTCGATGGATTTGTACAATGTCTTTCCAAAAGAACAAATTATATCGCTTTTGAAGGAAAATTGGGGGGAATTCTATCCTATTCACATTGTTTCCCAGTTTCATAATCATGAAATACTACAGGAGATAATTCAGGTGAAGAATGAGGTGAATTTGAGTACCAGGGGGTATTTCTTTACTTATACACCCTTAATATTGGCAGCTTTCAATAGGGACACAAACCAACAAAATAACAAAGAAAGCAGAATTCAGCCAATTAATTTTACTATGGAACTTTTACTGACTCATGGAGCTGACCCTAATGTATGTAGTAGATTATACGGGAGTCCTCTCCATATAGCAAGTGGTGAAGGAAACGATGACATTGTAGAACTTTTGTTAAATAAAGGAGCAGATATTAATTCATGTGACGATGGCGAACGAACTCCTCTACATAATGCCAGTGAAAAAGGACATGAAAGCACTGTACAACTGTTATTAGATAAAGGAGCAGATATTAATTCACGTGATATAGGCAAAGAAACTCCTCTACATAAAGCCTGTGGAAAGGGACGTGAAAGCACTGTACAACTTTTATTACATAAAGGA
>WFKH01010211.1:58457949-58476728 GCA_016163765.1 Magallana hongkongensis | reverse complement strand
TGAATTAATATCTGCTCCTTTATCTAATAAAAGTTGTACAGTGCTTTTATGACCCCATTTACTGGCTTTATGTAGAGGAATTTTATTGTATTTGTCATATGAATTAATATCTGCTCCTTCATCTAATAAAAGTTGTACAGTGCTTGTATGCCCCTCTTTACAAGCTTTATGTAGAGGAGTTTCATTGTCTTCGTCATATAAATTAATATGTGCTCCTTTATCTAACAAAAGTTGTACAGTGTAATCGTACCCACTTCCACATGCCATATGGAGAGGACTCCCGAGGAATGGATGACATGAATTAATATCAGCTCCATGAGTCAGTAAAAGTTCCAATGTGATACCAAGTGACTGAATTCTGCTTTTTTTGTTGTTTTGCTCGCTTTCGTGGGAAAAGAGAGATGCCAACATTAAAGGAGTATATTCAAGTGTTTTTTTAGAAATCACGTCATTCTCTATCCGAATCAGCTCACGCAGTATTTCATGATTATGAAACAAAGAAACAATATGAATAGGATAGAAAGGCCCCCACGGTTTCAACAAAAACTCTTTAATTTGTTCTTTTGAAAAAACATTGAACAAATCGATTGAACCATTGCAACACACTGCAGAAAAAAGCGAACAATCTTTTAGAGAAGTGGTCATTCCTTGTAGAGCATTTAAACAGTATTTTGATAAGTTTGTATGACAAAATACTATTATAGCATGGAGAATTGACACTTCATCTTCATAAAACATTACATCAAATTTGGAATCAAATGATTGTTCCGATGCACGATTAACTTCCTGATTTCTAAACTTTTCGTGAAGCTGTTTTTTTGCAAGTAGGTTGTGCAGTTTATCAGGGCAATCTTTCAATTTCTGTATAAAAAATGCGGCCACCTTCTCATTCCTCATACATGGATTGAGAACAACATCCAACATACGATCTCCAAAAATCTCATTGAAAAGTCTTCTCCCTAAATAACTATCATATTTGTCATTTAAACATATGGTAAATTTATCATTGTTTTGATCACCGTTATTTAATTTCACTTCTTTTTGTTGGTCGTTTCTACTTTCCAGGTTTACACGTCGTCTAAGGAAACCAATGTCTGCATGTTGTATCATTTCACGTGGATAATCTTTTCCAAAAACATAGGAGGTCACTTCCATTACAAAATCGTGATAAAAATAATAAGTGTCGCCAATTTTCTTGACAAAATATCCCTGTAAGGTTTCAAGAGTGTCACCGATAGTATGCGGTGCTGTGTTTTGTATTCCACAGAGCTCTAAAGCATGTTTGAATAGTTGGTTCAGTTTTTCGTTTCCACAGATATCCTCAACACAAAGCTGATTGTTACACAGAACAAGAAGAACTAAAGCACAGTATTTTTCCTTACAATTATTTTTAAAATTGTTAATTTCTAATTCAAATTCTTTTACGGGTTCTTTAAAAAAATGCAATCCCCTTTTTTCTTTATTTTCATTGCTAAAATAAAGTTTACATAATAACGGAAAATACTCCTCAGTCCTGGAGATCTCGTCTATCTCGGCTTCTGTTAATTCATTATCTGATGAGTATTTTATCAAAATGCTTCGTTTTTCTTCAGTATCCATTTTAAGTTGATCATTAGTAAGGTCAACGATATATGAATCGTCTTTTAAAAGCCCCTTTACTTTTTGATCGCGGAGAATGTACTTTCTACACGAGACTAAAAGTTTGACTGTCTCTAAATAGGCCTTTATATTTTTCTCATTTTCCTCCCATAATCTATATTTTATTTCATCAAAAGACTCAATGCCAATTGGGTCATTGAGCACAAATATGGTACTCGGTGAACAATTGTTCTTTTTAAATGTTTTAACGATCTCGGTCACTCTCGTTACCGGTTTCACCGTCCAGCCTTGGCTTCTATAACTCAGTGCTATGTGTTGTATGATGGCTGACTTTCCTGACCCAGAGTTACCAGTCACGACGACCAGGTTCTGACTTTTGATGAGTTTTTCTACTTCTTTACAAGCTCTTGTTGAAACAAATTTTTTGTTGTCTTTCTTCCAATGCTTAAAGTTTGCGAGATCATGTGGCGATGCTAAGGATAAAGTAAGAAACCTTATTATGAAATACTAGCATCGTATTTTCCCTCCTTAACTTAGTTTCATTAATGTTTCATTATTACCAACATCACTCTAAAAAATCAAAATAAAATCGTATCCACATGCACGTAAAATTGTTCTATTTCAAGTAACCTTTTTCTAAACTTACCTTTTACTGATTCATTTTTTGTCTCACAATCCTCAATAACCTCCACTTTCGAAATTTCTACAAAATTCGTGAATACAACAAAATCTAGTTACTATTTACGTTTTTAATGTTCTTAGTTTTGAATTAGAAGTCTTGCATGGCGTTATATATATTTATATATTTTTTTTTGCTTCAGTAAGCTAATGCATAAATATAATTACTACTGTTGAATCATTAGATTTTGTGGTGGCTTAACTTTCGTAGAATTCGCGGGTACATCTTATCCAGGAATTAACATCCTTATCGAATTAATAAATTAGGGTTTTAAAGTCATTTTTCATTACCTTGGTATCAGAGAATATACGAAATTACGTCTCTATATGTCCCTAAACCCTGTAAAGTTAAAAGAATCCACGAAAATTGGCTCTCACAAATTTAAATGATTCCACAGTATGTTGACTATGATTACTATTACAATTTATTAACAATTTAATTATAAAGAACAGGACCTATTGGACATAAATTTCATTAAGAGGCCCACAGGCCTTATCGGAAACATGAGTACTATAGAATATACATTGATGTGTCGAAAATGGTGAGAGAGAGAGAGAGAGAGAGAGAGAGAGAGAGAGAGAGAGAGAGATGCTAATAATAGGCCACATTTACTTTTATAAATACTCAATCTTTGGAAAACAATGTAAATTACAAAAACTTAATTTGTTAAAATTCTCCGTTTAACACAATTATATATCTAGGTGCTTACTCGATGCAAAAAAAGAAGTATTTGTGCAAATTTTCAATTTGGCCAATATATCCTACTTTCACAACATTTAAAACATTCTTCTTACGTCTTTTCTGTTAAATCTAGTCCAGTAAATCTCAAGTTTTTTATTGTCCCGCAACCCACCTACAAGTTAGCTTTAGCTGTCCAATACGTTTCTAATTATTAGACGACTACAGGTGACATACTGGATTGCTGCAGATAATTGGGGTGAACACCAACTCACAGAGACACAGTAGGAGAGAAAAACACAACTACTGGGGTTTTTTTTCAGTTTCACGGGAATTTATCAGCTTTCACGAGCAAACTGCACAGGATTTCCACGGAATTTGAAATTTACAAAATTCAAAAACGAACAAAAAACTCTGAAAAAATCAAAATAACATATTCCACGAATTTTAAAAACATAAATTCACTCAGTTTGAAATGCATGATCAACGTCGTTCTTTTTTATGAAATTGGATCGGAAAAGAATTTTAAATGTAAACGGTCATATATTCCTGTATTAACAGTTTAATCCTTAAGAAACACGCCATCCTCTACCATTGTTTGTACAAATTGACCAATGGGCGGGGATTTCGAAATATACTTATCTTTGCGCATGCTTTTTCATGACGCAATGTGGATTAAAGGAACAATGAAAAACTTGTTTATCTAAACATGATTGTTCGACCAATCACAAATGCAATACATATCTGATTTAATGGACAGTGTTTTCGTACTGTTTATTCACGAGTGTCTCTAACACGCATAGCTCAAAACTGTTTTGAGCTTTCATCATACATGTAGCTTGCAATGGTGCAATAACAAGTACCACCAAATTGTGTATCAAAAGAGGCATGTACTCATAGATGATGGATTTACCGCTCCCTGTCTTACAACCTTCGAATGAATTCGATCTATATGTAACATTTAACATTATTCCTATTTATTGAATACATGGGCATTAAAACGTTCTTTCAACTTGTCAATATCAATGTCTATGGTTGCTGCCATTACAGCCAGTGACGTTAGAAGTACGGCTTCTTTTATCATTTGGCTGATTCATAAATAGGCTGGGAGATCACGTGACGAAAAAAAAATACCCCGACTTTTGATAGCACGATATGCCCAGGATTCGTTAGGAGCGGTGCGGATCAGAAACCCTAGCGAAGATGATCTGCAGTGACAGCATATACTTTAGAAAAGGGAGTTAGAAACTGATGAAAACGATGTTACGTTGTTTATACATTCTCGGAATTACTATCACTTATCTACTGTGTTGGATGTAGTGCGACCGTGGTCTACAATAAGATGCAGACATTATGAACTCTGTATGAACGACACACGTGTTCGATGTGCATGCGACGTAAGACAACACAGCACTGTTTGTGCGGATACATTGGAAATTTTATCTAAGAATAAACCATTTTTATTTTTATTGACTGTTGTTTCCTTTATTCATCTTTACATTGTGTAGGTCTATCATTTAGAAGTCCGTGCAACCTGAATGCCTCGATTGGAAAGCACCGACCGTAACTTTCTCGGCCGGTATGTATATCCCAGTTACAGTTGAGTAGCGATGAAATGCTTTTATGAATCCATGTCAACTTTAACTTACTGGATAGTGCCAGGTAAATGAAATGAAGCGAAACGATCGTAAAAACTGTCCACAAGCAATAAAGAGACAAAATGTTTTAAAAAACTTAAAAGGCTCAAACTGCCCATTCAGTCACGCCACGCTGACGCGCCTCGGACTGTACTATATTTGACAGAATGGACAGTTTTCGGCTAATAACCATTACTTACACCGCGAACCGAAGAGTCAGGAAATTTACCATTTCAGTAGTTATCTCGTTGTTTATCCTTGTGATGGAGTTTGTTACCTGATAGATGCCCATATATTCAAGATTTTTGTTAATTTTTTTAAAGGATAAAGGATAAAGCAATTGAAATATATGAACATTCCCCCACCCCCGAAAAAAATTGACCGTGGTGACTGGTGTGCATGTCCAACATCCACCCTGCGTGCTTACGGGAAGCGGACGTCCTTCCAAATCGAGAGATGCACTTGCGTGACGAAGGCTTTAGGCAAAGAAAGACGTCAGTACGATTGATTTGCAAGAGACCTACGACGCGAATGCTATTATTGCCGTTCGCAATGCAAACGTACGTCTGGTGCACGACAATCGTAAGACGGAAATACGGTTCCTAAGTGCATCGCACGTTGCGAGTGGCAACCTGTATTAAATGAAAATTGTACGTGACACCTACGACTGACATGTCAAACGTCCGTTTGCCTTACGTTGCACTCACAATCACTCCAAAACGATTTTTAACCTACGATCAGGCACTGGAGACACGACTGGTAAAACCCGTAGCACACGCACGATCACCAAACACGTACGGCCAGTTGTGACTAAGGTTTAACGACAGCTGCACCACAGACATTTATTAGTTTTCGCATTAAATAAGGAAATAAATCTGCCGTAAGCAAGTGAATATCGAAACGTCAAAAGAACTCGAAAAAATGAAGATTATTATTCTGCAATTGTTGCTTATTGTGAATATATTAGCTAAACTGGGCGAAACAATAAAGAATTATTACAAACCATAATTTATCCTTCGTCTCTGATACCATCAAAGATAAACAGTTGCCCTATAATCTAGAAGAAAGTCTGTGCAAAAAATAAGTTTCAGCGAATTAACTATCAAATGATATTTTCTTCCTGGCCAATGTTTTATCTTTGATTGCTGTTAACGTTTTTGTTGAACTTTACAATATCTTTAAAAAGTTTTGAGTAAACTTTCAATTTAAGTAAAAATCCACATCGAATCACTTTGCTTTTACAGACGTCATTATTAAAAGAAAGACACCATTTACACTTCATTAATTTTAAAAATCAAAGTTTACAAATTTTTTTCTGGTATTTGTTTTCGAAATCATTGTGAAAACAATTTCAAAAAGTTTTAATGGTCAGACATGTAGAAGACATGTAAGAGATGATAATCAATATATTCAAAATGGAGTACTCTGTTTACAAACGAAAATTATACTCATGAAAATTATAATCATACTTATTGGATAGTTTTATAAAAAAAACAAAAAAAACAATGTGTGCGCAGATTTTGCGCTACGTCCTACAACAAATAGGATGGATTGGAGTTTTGTGCAGATAGTTTTAGTTGAAAATATCGTTCTGCGGGTAAACATAGTTTGTCTTCTCCTTTCTGTCAAGTGCATCAGTATCATAAGACGCACCAGGGTGAAGTTTGGACCACATGTGAGTAAGATATAGTCATAAAGGAAACCTGCTCTAAACATTTTAACCTGCTTCAAAAACCTCAACCTCCTCCAGCATCTGAAACTCATGGCCCAGATTCAGCAATCAAGTCGTTAACGTCTATGAGTTGGTCTAGATGCGTCATTCATGCAAGTTTGGTGAAGATAGGACAATTAATAACTTAGATACAGGACTTGCTCTAAAAACTTTAACCAAGTCCGGACGCCGACGCTGAAGCCGGGGGTATAGCATAGGCTCCCCCGATTTCGTCTCGGTGAGCTAAAGAGTGACATCATTTATAATTTATTTAATCTTACATGTATCAAATTCTACGATTTCTTTTCTGTTATTTTAATCTTGATATCAGCATAAAAAAATTGAAACCGTTTTCATTCTCATATGAGATGCTAATTTAATTGTTATACAAAAGGAAGGTACTCTGTTTACTCACGAAAGGATAGTGGCGTTCTTATCTGATTTTTATTAAAACGTGTTCCCCGTCCTGCAACAGTTTCATCGAGGAGGATGCGTTAAATTATTGGGTTAAAGCTTTAAGTTAAAAATTAAATAAGCATCAATATATCATTCGTCTTCTCCTTACTCCTCCAGATCCGTTAAAATTGTAAATTATTCTATCTTAGCGCGTTTGCAAGTCAAAGTATTTGGGGAATCTTCTGCTTTTTCCTAAATACGAATTACTAAATGCATTTACTGAAAGCTTTTTCTTTCGGTGGCATTTTGAAAAAAAGAAAAGGAAAACTGTCAATTTTCTTTCATAATTTTTCTTTAAAAATATATTTCTTGTTAAGGGGTACCTCAATCAATAAGTTGACGCGTGGCTTAAGTACTGTAGACGTGGAAAACATTACGGTGATTTTAATTTCACTATGTTCACAGTCAGACAATTTTCAGTGAATATTAAGCCACCGTGAATATTGAGCTGTGCATTCACCATCTCTGTGTAGGCCGCCATTACAGATGCATGTGTGCTTGAGTGTGCTTGAGCGGGGCCTAAGTTACCACTTGTTTATCGTAATCATAGTATATTTAAAATTCGTTTAAAATAGCAAGCATGAGTATTACGTTAATTCAATACAATTAATATCATAATTAAACAACTGTTTATAACGGAAGATTCGTTTCACCTTTATCACTGCGGCCCTATCGAAGTCATTGTGAACACGGGTGCTAATTGTCACTAATTATCTCGGACATCTCCTTAGGGCAAAGACTCCTGTACAACCATGATGTTGTCTGCGATCGGCATTCATATTGAGCAGTTCATTTTTAGATTAATTGATTATAAAGGTGTACTTCTTTCTAACAGATTACATATACATTTCCCCCCTAATTTTCATGCCCAAAATTTCAAATGCGCATTTTACACCAGTGCTTATTACATTCGACACAGACATGTTTTATTATTCTCATAGCACTTAACGTAAATAAGGCTTTAATTTTACGTATTTCAAAAGAAAATAATGTAAAATACATGATGCAAGTTCATCACTCATCAGATTTTTTTACAATCAGGATTTACTTTTCTGGGATAAGAAATCGATTATCCGTGAAATTAAAAACACCGTGAAAGGTACTTATACAGGAAATCCTGAAATTTCAGACACGTGGAATTAAAGACGTTTACAGTATTAAATGTAAATTAAATATTAAATGGTATGTTGATGGTAAGCACCTCGCAAGAAAACCGTGGTGATTGTTGTGCACGTTCAACAGTCACCGTGCATGCTTACGAGACGCACAGGTCATTCCAAAATCGTAAGAGGCACTTGCGTGTTTTGCAAGATTTTCATGAAAATCCTCCAGCAGAATAACCGTAAAAGCCCGCACGACCAGTTGTGACCGAGGCTTAAGACATTCCAGTTAAACCTTTTTCAAGATTAAAAAAAATCGCCGAACTGATTGAAAGAACTGGGCTTACAAAAAAACCCCACACGTTTCGGAGATTTAGTTTCTCCCAGCAATATTCAATGGTATATTTACTACTGTATACAGGGTTATTTTTGCCACGTGTAATTTTCGCCCTTCACTTTTCTACAATTGCAAACAGTTTCACCCCCTCTGGAATTCGCCAAAGCAGTTTTGTTTACAGAGAGATAATCTGAGACATTGGAATCCGCTAAAAATAAGAGCGAAAGGGGCGAAAATAAAACGGGGGCAAATACTTTTCTGTATACAGTATATGCATATCAATATATTAAATAAGGATTCAAAACGTGCATGGTAACCACTTTTTCTTGAGAAAAATGTTCATTGTTGCTTATTAAATCCCAGATAAATATTTTCTTCTATTATGGATTGAAAGTTAACACATTAAACATGCATCATGTTAATCTTTTTTATGAAAAAAAAAATAAAATTATAGCTCCCATTGCCTGTACTTTTTCAGAGAATGCAACTTTCAAACCTAATATAAATGTATGTTTGACGTTAGGCAATAATGGCTGCCTTTTAGCGACCGGTAGCAAAACGTTTTTACCTCAACAAAACTGAAAGGGTGAAAGGAGTTTGATTGCATGTATTTTCAAAAATAATATTTTTAGTTAGATATAATTTGTTCTATTAACAAGAAAGAATAGGAAATAAAGACAAGTATACCATGTATCACATCTAAGTTGAATCTGTCTGTTGACCCCCCCCCCCCCCCCCCAATAAAAATTGACAATTACATTGAAATCATACAAATGTGTACATTGTATGTAGGTAACTCTCTAAAGATGTAAATATGCAGTCCAAAAATCTGTCTACTTAATGGACTTAGCCCGGATAAAATTTAATCATGGTGAAAGCTACAAGGGGGGAGGGGGTGAGTGGTGAAAAATTAACACTTTGTCGCCATATACACACATAAAACAAAATAAAGAAACCGTAAACATGTGATGTGGGAATGCATTGTAACAACCGTTAATGATACAACGCCGCTTAATGATATAAATAGCATTAAGCTTTGCAATTGCAACGCTTCATGCTATAAATTCTTGCATTAACAGTTGACATCTTTAACCGTTAATGATAAATCGCCGCTTAATGATATAGTTGTATCATTAAGCGTTACAAATGCACAGCAGCCTTAACGCTTAATGAAACAAGCAAATATCGACACCCTCAACCGCTAATGATACAAACTTTATATCATTAAGCGTTGCAGTCGCACCCTCTAATGATACAAAGTTGTAAAAAATGAATGAATAGTAATAAATGACTTGTGTATCCATACAGTATTTATACTAGATAAGAAAATTATATATGTAGACATAGTATAATCTAATCATTTTACGTAATGCGTTTAAACAAGAATGATCTAATATTTCAACAAACATTTTTCTTAAATTTACATGAAAAAGTAAATTATGATGTTAACTGAAACACTAGAACCCACATTAATTAATCCATATTTTAAACATTTTTAACAAACTGTTTGATAATATTGATTCCTTGAACATTGAACAAACTTTTGATAAAAAAAAAGCAGATGTTGCTGTGATCAAACAACAGAAGCGTCGACAGAGTTTCTCAGAGATGGCTGAGTAGATTTTCCTGAAATTTCCAAGAGGGGTAGAAAATGATGATACCTCGATGCGTTTTATTTTCCATTTTTTCAAAATTCATTTCCATTTGTTCGTTTCCTGTCTCGCGACAAAAAACCTTGTCTCCACGAGATCTAAGAAAGTATCAAAAAAAAAAAACTTGAACATTTACACATTGTGGGATGATAGACCTATGTTTGTAGATGTGTTTAAACTATTTTGGTTTTTTTTTTCGTTGTAACTTCCGTTCGTCACCGGCAACACTTCAAAAATATTTTACGTATTTTATTTAATTGGTAATGTATTTTGCATAAAATGAAAACATTATTATAAATCTTTACATATGTCATCTATGTGATGTTAAATAAACAAAAAAATCTATTTCCGGTGAGATATCTCAATAAGCTCAGGTAGCTTTTTAAAAACAAACTTTGTACCCGCGAGATCTCAGACACTGTAAGTGATCGAGATGCGAAACTTACATGCTCAATAAATATTTAATTGAAGATGTGTTTAACGGTTTTCATTTTGTCAAAGGCTTCATACAATTGAAATTGTAAATGAGTTTAACTGTTTTTCTTTGATAGTTTTGGTTAGTCTGATAAACAATAATGTGCGTTAACAAATGTTTAAGAATCACTAACTTTTATTTTCAACGAACACTTCCGTTTGTTCGTTTCCTGTCCCGAGAAAAAAAAAACCCTTGTCTCCACAAAATCTCAAAAACAGTAAACACTTATACAAATAAACTCTGTGGGATAATAAACCTATGTATGTACATGTGTTTACACTATTTTGTTTCATTCGGCGACAACTTCCGGTTGTCACAGGAAGAACTCCGAAATTTGATTTTTTTAAATTGTGATGAAGAGAATATTGGACATTTATTTTATGAATGTACTGTAGTAAAAGAATTATGGACTGATGTTGCAGAATAGATTTTGAGACAGTTTGATTTGTTAATAACATTTGATAAACATGCAGTTATCTTTAGAAAATATAAAAATAGACAAATTTATATTTTTTTAACTTGGTAGTTCTTATTGTGAAGCAATATATTTTTTCTTGTAACTATAAAATTTAAAGTAACGCAAATCCAAATATACACGAATTAAATAATGTTATATTAATAAAAAGGCTTTTGACCGAAAAATATGTACTGACTAATGGAAAACTGTAGATATAACGAGTATGAAAGCTATTGGCAAAAATATGTGATAAACTGTGGTACTGTAGTATATATGGTAAAATTGTTTCTTTATTGTACTTTTTTTTTCTATTTTGTTTTGAACTGTAATGGGGTTTTTTTCTAGTTTTTTTTTAACCTCTTTCAAGTATGTATGTAAAACAGGGACATATCACGTGTCTTCCATATCTCTCTCAATTTACTTTCACTACATAAGGACTGTACAGTATAAATATCAATTTAATCAAAAGTTTTCCAATATGATTGTGTCATTTAATCTAGGAGATACTGTAAACGTATTATATTTAGCGTGTACGATATTTGGCGGAAATAAGTTTTTTAACAAGTTGGCGTGGATTTGAATTAGCGTATTCCTGAATGTGACTATTCTAATACATAATTATATGAATGGCATTTAGCGATGTACTTGATTTAGTGGAAGCCACATTCCGCCAAAAGCGCTAAATAGAATATACAGCCAAATGTAGTACGTTTACAGTATGTCTGGTATATACATGTATATGTTGTGGAGGTGGAAATTCAATTTAAAAAAGTAAAATAACGAAGTCATCATCACCATGTTGCATCTTGCATACAGAAAGTCGGGAAAAGGGGGGGGGGGGTCTTTACAGTATTGCAGTGTACTTGACGGTTCGTTATATATCTAATTAGTTATTAAGTTTAATTAAAACAAAATGCATCTGTCAGGTAAACAGCATTCGGTTTAATATAATATCATTTGTGAATGACTGCAACATTGCATCCTCCAAATACTTGATTCAGCAATGCCATTTATCATTACCTTTTTATTAAAGTAGAGTTTCATGCATGTGTTGTTTGTATAATTAGGAAACAATTTAGGAACTTTAATATCTAAATTTGAACAACGCAAAACGTTTTGTGTCCTTTAATGTTGGTTGGAATAAAACAAATTGGTCTCTGCAATTATTTTTTTTCTCAAACAAGTATTTAATATACTAGGTATTGGCCGATACTGTGAGCAGTCTTAGTTTAAGTACAATGTACATTGAACAAACCATGGTATTACAATGGCAGTATAACATTCTTAAATTACTTTGGAATTTAAAAGCAGACTTGATCAAAGTCTATTAGAATCAATGACTCATACATGTACCTGTAGTCATAAATATGTTTCAATAGAATTATCACTATAAGACACTAAAAGCCATCTAGTGTGATGTTTCATGTGTATTGCACTTAAATCAGTAAAATTCTAAAAAATTATCAAATATATAAATAAATATGAAAACAAAATAGAGGCCAAACATTTTTATAGAGGCCAAATTTAAGGCCAGGCCAAAATTTGGGGTCAAGCCTTGAGACCAAAAGTCCTCATTCAAAAAAGTGTTTGTTTTTGTTTATTTTTTTGCCATCTTTTAATTACAAGAGCTGGCCACTTTGTTTATGGTTAAAACAACGAAGTCGAATTCAAAATCTCTCCTACCATGGTAACATTTTTAAGTTTACAAGTAAAAAAATTAAAAAATTTATAAGAAGCCCCCCGTCTTTGGATAAAAAATTATAGGAAGAAATCCAACACCCCCCCCCCCCCCCCCCCCCATTAGGATTTTGAACACTGGCGAAAAATGTTTTCCTTTTTTTCTTTTCGATTGTTCTGATTTCGGATTAAGCTGTCTTATCCCCTTTAAACAAACGATGCTACGTGCCTGTACTTACACAACTTAATTGACATATAATGGCGGCGATGCAGAGTTATCATACACAGCGTAATCGTGATAAATCCAAAATTCGGAATTTACACGCGAGTCGCTGTCTTATGTGTACCTGTAAGATAAATCTAATTGTGTGACGGTATAATTTTTGATTGTCAGACATTCAGAGTAGCTATTAAAAAATCCGCTTTATTTGTCGAAGTCTTGGTTTTTTCTTCTAAAATTTTGCAATACATAGTCATTAAGTTAGGTTTGTCATCATCTGCTATAATAATGGGGCCTATTTAGCAAAGCGGGGCATAATGCAAAAAGGGAGCGCATGCGAGCACATCATAATGCATATACATCGGGGGGGGGGGGCACGACCCTAAAAAGGCTTAGCGAAGGGACTCCACAAGGTAAGCTGACAAGTACTTCAAGATAAACACAGACATCGCTTTGTTCAAAGTGATGTTATATATGTAAAAGGATAAAACGGGAGGCGCATACTTAGTTCTGTCTAATTTTTCATATGCTTTCGCTATCCCCTCCCGGACATTCGCAAAACAAGAATGCTACTCGTATCGCCTTTAATGTCTATAATTTCTATGTAGTTTATAAGTGAGGTCAAAATTCTATGGGGGTCAGTTTTCAACGTGTTGGGGGTTGTAGATATACAGGTCTGGAATGGTTTTCTACTGTAAAAAAAGGACTCTACTTGTCATAGAATACTGACCCTGGGTCAGTTTTCTCCGTAGAAATTCGACCCCCGGGTCAATATTCTACGGGGGCACTTTTCGTCGTTACACCGGAACTCCTATATACAATTTTGATTTTTACATAGATTTGATCTTAAAAAGTAAAATTTTGATTGTTGAGCAAATTGAAAAAAAAATAAAAAAGATTTATTTTTATTCATTCATACAATTTTGTATCATTAGAGGGTGGAACTGCAACGCTTAATGATATAAAGTTTGTATCATTAGCGGTTGAGGGTGTCGATATTTGCTTGTTTCATTAAGCGTTAAGGCTGCTGTGCATTTGTAACGCTTAATGATACAATTCTATCATTAAGCGGCGATTTATCATTAACGGTTAAAGATGTCAACTGTTAATGCAAGAATTTATAGCATTAAGCGTTGCAACTGCAACGCTTAATGCTATTTATATCATTAAGCGGCGTTGTATCATTAACGGTTGTTACAATGCATAGACGTTGGCGGGAAACTGAAGGTAGCTTATAGACTGCACACATTTTCATTGTCAATTTTATTACATTTTAAAAAGAATTATCAAAAGTGTTCCATTTTTATGTATCTTTATAATAAGCCTCAGTCACAACTGGCCGTACGTGTTTGGTAACCGTTGTTTTGCCAGTTATGACTGATCGTACCGTTAAAAATCGTGTTGACGTGATTGAGAGTGCAACCTAAGACAAACGGACGTTAACTATTTGTTGAACTTGGCAATGTTTTCGAGGAAGTTTTGACGATTCTTCAGTTGAAAGTAAAAATTAACACCAAATAACTGTAATTATGAAAAGAGTGACACCATTTACACTTCTTTTATCTGAATAATCAAAGTCAACCAAATCTTTTCTGGTATTCTGATTTCAACGTAGATAGTAAACAAATACATGTAACTTCTGTGTTTGACTATGAACACTGAGCCGGATAATCATGCATGTTCCAAGGAGGTATTTTTGCATCCGCCTAAGCTATCCATACGGATGAGTAAAATTCCTACATATTTAACGATAGACCATAGTCCAGTGAGTTTACATGTATAGCCACTTTTATTCTTTTAATGTGTCCATGTTTATCGGAGTCTCTTTAATACAAATTCCAGTAGGAAATCTAAATATCCCATTAGAAACTATATCTAGGATGAGAAAATATGTTTCCAAATATATTTGATTATATATAAAGGTTAATATCCCATTTGACATGTGAAAAAAGTGGTTATAAATTCTTTAAATACTTAAATGTTTTGGAATTTGCACCTTACATAGATACCAAAATGTTTTGGAACTTGCACCTTACCAAAACCGGTGCTACATGTAAAATGCCACCATGGCACATGTATAATTTTTTGGCACATTGTTTTTACTTGATGAACAATTATTTGTCATTAAATACCCACTAGGCTCATCCTTTATCCCTTAAAACATTACTACCAGTCGTTGAGTCGTTCAGTTAATTAATAAAATAATGTCGTTCTCAATCTAAAGCAATATCGGACATAGATCAATTGTGGGTTTTAAGTAAAAAAAAAAAACTTCTATTTGATAGATTTTAGTCATTATACTGCAAACTGTTCAAATCTTCCTGGGTTCTGAGCTGTGCGTTGTAACTTTTCGTAATCTATCCTTCGCCCACGGCCGTGGAGATCAGCCACGGCTGCACAACCTAGCATTAAGCGGTTATCTAATACACAAACACACGTATATGATCGTGTTTGAAATTATAAAAGTTTGTCCATCTTGTATTTATTTAATTAAACATAGGAGTGTAAATTAAGAAGTCGTTCTGAAAATTAATAAAAGCGATATTACTCCAAATCGGAAACATCGTCAGACATGAATTAATGGTTGGTTTGTAAGTCTAAAATGTTTTAAAAATTGTACAAATAATATTTTAAATCAACAAAATAATGATATCATCCCTCGCACACGCCCAAGGAGATTCCGCGCGAGTGGACAATTGATCCGGGCAGGTTCGTGTTCTTCTACATGTACCTTTTTCACGCGTGCATGTTTCATATTTACTATTTTCTTTTATTATGTTTTCAAATATATTGGTTTAAGATAAAAAAAAAATTTTATTACATGTACAGTTGATTTAGTATTGATTAATACGATTGCGTACAAGGTAGTTTAAAAATCAAATTGTAATCAAAGTTCCATGTTGTATTTTGCGGTAGGTGCTGGCACGATAAAAGAATGTCCTAAATTGATGGATTCGGTGATTATTTTAAAAAGAAAATCACATGAGTTTTTAAACAAATTTTGTTTGGATTCTATCGGTCACATATTAATCACTTCTGTAGTGTTTCTACATGGTCGTTTGTTTCATTGTAAAACTGTAAAAACGAACTCACTGCTGTGTTGCCCCCTCCCCCCGCCCCGCTGCCAAGTGCTCGCGCTGGATTTTTTTTTTAAATTGGCGAAAAGATATCCAGATCTGTCAGTAATCATTTTTTGGCGACTTCTCCTTATGTGTAACATTTTCACTTTCCCACCCGTTTGTTTATTCGGTCAGTCTGTGTTAATTCAATCGCCACGTGCGGCCGAAAAGCTTGTGTCGCTTCAGCGCACACAGCTGATAATTAAGTTAGGATGAAACTTCAATTGCGCTTGCGTAAATTGGAATTCTGGGAAGGAATTATAGACAGTTCGTGTTAGAGAAATTCGAAGAAGTTATGAAACTTGTCAGTTTCTAGGTCAAACTGCGCATCGGAAGACTGTTAATGGGCATAGTCTGCAGCCACAGTCCAGATTCCGCGTATATCTTCCCGACCTCTTAGTGAAATTGGAAAGTAAATATATCGGTAGTGGTTTGCGCCGAGACCATGAAATTCATAGAGCTATGTTTGCAAAGTGACAATTTTAAGTATTAAATATGTTAGCAGTCATACATTGCATGTACACCGCTACACGCTTATCTCCTCACCTACATGTACAGCCATAAAAATAAGGATGCAAACTAAATATGTACCCGCAAATAATTATTGTTCTGGAAGCAAATATATTTATCTTGTATTTTAATAGATTGTGTATTCCGGCACTTTCGACCTAAAAATTAAAATTCCGCTGGCTGACTTTCTTAGCTTTTTAAAAAGCTAACCTTGTAACAATATAACCCCAGGTTATTTATGGCTGCAGATCATCAATTGTTATGTAATTGAGTAACTTTATCGAAGGTTAATGGGTATCGAAGGGTGCTTTCACTACAGTGGTCAATTGTCAAATAATAAGGCTATTCATCTTCACATTAAAGGTGAGAGATCGTAATCTGAGAATGTGGCTAATAAATTAACCTGTTGAACACGCTTAACTTCTATAGTTATGAACAGAGTTATATATAATATATAATAATTAAAAGTTTTAAGTCAAAGGAAATTTGTTCCGTTATGAAATACGACTACATTATGTAATGCAGTCGGTCGCCCTAGAAATCATCAAAGTACTGCAAGTGTCGACAGATTTCTTCTTTCTTTGTAAGACCATGATAGTTCACTTGACTTACAGACTATAATATAGCGACATATCTGCCTCCCAAAAATATAGCGCTTCTCATATTACACTAAAGGGAGATAGATATGTGTTCTTGGGGATTTTTTTTATTATTTATTGCTAATTATATGAAAATTGATAAAAAAAAAAAAACCCAACTTTTTATTAAAATTGTGTAGTATGAGG
Organism: Magallana hongkongensis; assembly: GCA_016163765.1. Lineage (NCBI taxonomy): Eukaryota > Metazoa > Mollusca > Bivalvia > Ostreida > Ostreidae > Magallana > Magallana hongkongensis. The sequence continues at coordinate 58,459,636 of WFKH01010211.1, read as the reverse complement.
TTGTAATGCAACTTAATACACTTACATGATTAGCTACAGCCAGTGGAATACTATTTTTGGTCAACAATATATGAATACCCAATCTATTAAAATACAAGATAAATAGTTTCCAGAACTATAATAATATGCATGTGCACATGAAGGTTGTAACCTCCTATAGGTGAGGAGGTAAACGTGTAGCGATGTACATACAATGTATGTCTACACATACGGATTCCGGACCGTGGCTACAGACGATACCCATTGACAGTCTTTCAATACATCTATGCGCAGTTTGACCTAGAAACCGACCAGTTTCATAACTTCTTCGAATTTCTCTAACACGGACTGAAACAGAATTCCAATTTACGCAAGCGCAATTGAAGTTTTATTCAATTTAATTAGTCAGCCCATGGGCTGACTAAAATCTAAGCAGAATAATCTATTTTTTTAACTCTGAAATATTCTGAAGCAATAATGCCTTTATGGCTTTCGCTACATCTTCCTATTTATTTGTATTATTTGTAGTTTTAACCTCAAATTTAGAATTGTAGGAATTCAGTTTCAAAACTTTTCAAAAACTTTGAAAACCTTGCTAATTAAAAATCATTTAGATTCAAATTGACACATGTCATTGAGGAGACATCGTTGAAACCCACGGGTCTCTTATCTGTAACATTGCTTACAATGCAGTGTAATGGATAGAAAACACGTGGGTTCCGACGATGATGAGGAGAGTGCGAATGTGCATACAAAACATTAGTCAATACCTGCACATTCAAAGAGTACAAAATATTAGCTAAAACAAAGATTGCTTTTGACCTGAGGGTGTGTCATGAACTTGATAAAAAATTATTTGGACAAGATCAAGGTCGCTGGCAGGAAAAGTGCAAAAATCGTGTCCGATCCATTTCATTTTTATGAAAAAACATTTAAAGTTCTTTCTCACATAAAGACTGCTTATGATCTAAGTGTGTGTAATGATTTTGTTCCAAGGTTATTTTGTCAAGTTTGATTTGTTGCTTTTTCATTTAAAGATTGCTGATGACCTGAGGATGTGTCATGAACTTGACCCAGGGTCAATTGTGCAAGTTCAAGGTCGTTTGAAAAAAAATGCTTCTTTCTTGTCTGTCATATCTAATAGGATTGACAATCCAGCGTGATTAAAATCACCACCGTTCTGCTTACACTCATCAGGGTGTGATAGGTATCGATAACAGGTCATCTTTACATGACCTCTATTTTTGCACACAACCTAAATATTCTCTCATTTACCAAATACATGCCTTTATCTGTTAATGAGAGGTGCAACTCTTCAATACTCAGTCTGGGGGTTACATAGAAAGCAGGCATGAATTAATTTGCCTGTCTCCATTTAAAAAGTTCCAATAAATTTTCTAAAGCCCTGATTGGTCAGAATTTTAGGTCGGGTGAAGATGACCCCCTATCAATACCGTCAGACCCTGTAAGGAGAAGAGGGTGCTTTTAATCAGACTGATTGACAGTCCTTTTCCGACAGGAAGCTGCAACGGAAGACCTATTCGTTGCTTTGCAATGAGCTCGTCTCTAGTTCTTATTTTTCTTTTTTTTTTCTTCCTAGACGCGAACTTTGAGGCTTCATATCTTGCTCATTTCTGAACGGTTTTTGCTCAAATTTTCAGGGCTTATAGACTTTACAAAACACTATCTAAACCATTTCATAAATTTT
>WFKH01010211.1:58410120-58427848 GCA_016163765.1 Magallana hongkongensis | reverse complement strand
GTCAGGGTTCAACAGGTCAAAAAAGCCGGGCGTATCAGCCATGTGAAGTCAGGTGTGTAAAACCGGGCGTATAGCACAGTTCAGTGATGCGTCAGGGTTCAACAGGTCAAAAAACCGGGCGTATCAGCCATGTGAAGTCAGGTATGAAAAACGGGGCGTATAGCATAAACGGGGCGTATAAACGGGGCGTGAAATGAACCACTATTCTACTACTGTCGGAGGAAAATCATTATGCTCTTAAATCTAAATCTGCGATAGAATTTCCTCTGAAAATGCCTAAGTATACTCTAGCTAAGCTTTCAATCGCTTTGTTTTCAAATTTCCAACCGCTCTGCGACTTCAACAGAAGTTGTACTATTCCGCCGAGCTTCAATCGTTTTTTTCAATTGTACAAGTGAATTTTCTTTATTGTTTCAATTTATCATAATAAAAAAAGTGTTGTTTTGTCAAAAGTAGTGTCATATTTATTTATTATGATAATCAAATACTTGCAACATTGTTGACCTATTTTTTGTTACGTCATGCAAATCGAAGCGGCTTTCTAGGTCATCACAAAAAAGAAAGTATGGAGCAATGTTATCGTCATAATTTGCAACAAATGTAAATGTAAGAAATAAGGTATCATATCAATAAAGCCCTTCGAAGATTTGATCACGTACCAACCCGAATTTATATCCCGATATACATCCAAAAATCATACCTTATTTCTTAAATAGTCCAAAAATAAACCAGTATTTTGTCATGGAAATCTAATTTTAGTATAGTGGGGTCTATAAATTTTCTATTTTTAGTATAGTTAGGTCTGTAACAGAATTTATAGCACGGTCATGTGACAGCAATCGACCAATCATGTGCTTGAAAAAAATACGATATTATAATAATACAAATTATTTTAGAATAACAACTCAAACATTTTATGGTCGCATGTTGAGACAGTTTATAATGATGAAATGCAAGGACAGTTGTACAGGACCAAGCTTAAATATGACCATGTTTACCTAACTCCTTCATCGACCATGGATGTCCGTCTGGTAGCACAGGTACACATTTCCACAACATGCTCTAGCAGCAGCTGAAAAAGAAAATATATTATTGTTGGCTTCATTTCAAAAACTGACACCCGACCTTTAATAGATACAGAAATCATAAGCAAATAAATTTTATATTATACATATAGGTGTTAAGCACGTCTGTTGGCAGAGTGATGTCTGCCTATTATGGCCCAGAGATGGCAGAGACCTCCAAATTCTTTCAACTGGTGGACAGGTTTTTTGATTGTTTGAATGGGCGGTCCCTACACGAGGCCATATGTGCACGGAAACCTGACCTTGCTCCATACAAGCAGGCTGATGATCCTAGGTTTGAGGTATTAAAAAAGACGAAGAATCACCCTAACACTATGAGTATGATGAGTACACATAGACTCTATAGTTTGTCCCAAGATATTTATACCGCACATTTTCTTATATTATTCTATATTTATAAATACCTCTAGGTTCAAACGATGTTCATTCAATAGTATAAAAAAATCCCTAAATTTCCCCTTTGAAATGCCCCCTCTAGCTTGTTAGGTTTCAATATACGGCTAAAAATAAAAAGTCTACGGGGATTTTGCATTGCAAAAGAGATGAAAGTATCCGAATGATAACGTTGAAAAATTGTGTAGGTATTCTGAGTGACTTCCGAATGGAGAAAGAAGATGTCAACATTTCCCATTATAAATCTCCGTAAGAAATCTGTTTTCGTTCCTGTGATTTTTTCCGAGTGAAAAATGATAATGTTTCAATGAAGATATCTTAAATGTTTTTTCCTTTCATCGATTTCAATTGCACTTCTTTCACAGGTATGTGTATATTTGTTGAAAATCGTCCAGATGTGCTGCATAAATATAATGATTTTGTTCCAATTTTGGCCAAGAAGGAATATAAGATAGTTTTGTTCATTCGTCTAGTTTTTGAGAGGCGAGTTCCTAGATTATTTTAGTAACTGGCAGGCCTCAGTCACAGCAAGGCCAGGGTTTACAAAGCAGGAGAAAAACAAGATGGTCCTCTCACATCAAACAAATGAAGGAATTGTCATGACTGTTTGTAAATTAGTGGATTATTTTTACATCAAAACGGTAATTCATACGTACATATACTATATACTCTGAGGTATGCCAATTCAAAAGGAGAAATGGATCACCGGGTGTGAATATTTAATAACCAAGCAAAATTTAAAAATAAATTTTTAACTTGCAGTGAATGCCTTCGTTGACAGTACGATATATCTTCTGAGACAAGGTGTGCCATACATATTAAGCCAGGTGTTATGTCAAAACCCTCTTGAGGAACACTTCGGGAGACACAGAGGACTGGGGGCTCGACATGGTAACCCCACTGTTCACCAGCTCAGGTTAGTGAATTCCCCTAAATATCCATTGTAGAGAGGAATAAAGCTTTAGTTAATTAATAGTGAGCTTTCAATGATGATAACAATCAATATCAAAATATCAGATTTTTCTACATCTACCAGTTATTAAAACGAACAGGAATTAAAGGTTTTTGAATTTTTTTATTGAAATGTCATAGCCACAAAGTTAAAAACCATTTATTATTATAAATTCAGCAAACAAACTCGTGTTTATTTTAGCAATATTTCAGCTACCACGAAAACCAGCTGAGACTACAAAGGAGCCTAGCTATGACGATCAATCTAAAGGGCAACCACAGCATGGAGGACAGGGAGAAGAGGCAGCCAACAGTTTTCAATAGTCCAATCAAAAAATCAAGATACATTAAAAATCTAATAAATCCAATGAACTGATCAAAAGCTTTTGTTATTGATCAACATTGTAGATATTTTTTGTTAAATTATAACAACAGTAGGTAAGCCTTTATGATACACATGAATAAAGTCTTTACAATTAAATGTTGATTGGTTTAAAAACAAGAGGCCCATGGGCCACATCGCTCACCTGAACAACAGTTCCTTGTAACATTCTATTTCGTAGCATATGTTATTTCTATTTTAAACTTGAACACCTTTCTGGGGCCCCAGTATTGGTCCAAGGTTTATGGTTGGCTTTAACAATTTAGAATCTACACTATTTTAGGATTCTTGCGTAGTAAACTCACAATCAGTAGCATTGTAGTTCTCGAGAAAAAATTTTAAAAACATTTTCCATTTATATTTCTATGTTAAACTTTAAATCCCGTCTTTGGACCCCAGTATCAGTCTGGTGGGCACAGCTTTATTTATTTAGAATCCACATTATTTAAGGATGCTTGCAAAATAATCTCACAAACTGAAGCATTGTAGTTCTCCAGAAGAAGATTTTAAAACAGTCTCCCTCTATGTTTCTATGTAAAACTTTGAACCCCTTCTGAGGCCCCATTATTAGATAAAGGGTCACGGCATTTATAATTTAGAATTTACACTATTTGAGGATGCTTACGTAGCAATATGACAAATTGAAGCATTGTAGTTCTTGAGAAGATTTTTGAACATTTTCCATATATTCATGAGAAGATTTTTGAACATTTTCCATATATACTTCAACATTAAACTTAGAACCCGTCATAGGTCCCCAGTATTATTCCAGGGAGCACTATTTTAATAATATTGAATCTTCATTATCTAAGGTTGCATGCATAGTAATCTCACAAACTGTAGCATTGTAGTTCTTGAGAAGAGGATTCTTAAACTTTTTTCCTATTTACTTCTATGCTAAAATTTGAACCCCTAATGAGGCCCCAGTATTAGTTTGTGGGTCAGGACTTTTACATTCAGAATTTACAAAAGCCATGGTTACTTACATAGTAATCCCACAAACTGCCGATCTGTAGTTCTTCAGAAAAAGATTTTCAAACATTTTCCCTATATATTTCTATGTTAACTTTGAACCCCGCCTGGTGCCCCAGTATTAGTCTGGGGGTTACGGCTTCCACAATTTAAAATCTTCACAGTTTGAGGATGCATGAATAATAATCTCACAAACTGTAGCATTGTAGTGAGAAGAAGATTTTTAAACAATTTCCCTATATACTTATCTGTTGAATTTTAAACCCCTTCTGGGGCCCCAGTGTTGGTTCGGGGTCACAGCTTTTACAATTTAGAATCTACACTATTTGAAGATCCTTGCATAGTAATCTCATAAACTGTAACATTGTAGTTTTGAGAAAAAGATCCCTCTATACTTCTATGTTGAGCTTTGAACCCCACCTGGGGCCCCACTTTTGACCCGGGTTCACAATTTTTACAATTAAGAATCTTCACTATATATAAAAGCTTTTGTATAAATATTGGCATTTCTGGTGCAGTGGTTCTTGAGAAGAAGATTTTTAAACATTTTTCCTACGTATTTCTATGTTAAACTTTAAACCCCGCCTGGGGCCCCACTTTTGATCTGGGGGTCACGATTTTTAAAAATTAAAATCTTCACTATATATACTTGCTTTTGTGTAAATATTGGTATTTTTGGTGCAGTGGTTCTTAAGAAGAAGATTTTAAAACATTTTTCCAACGTATTTCTATGTTAAACTTTGAACCCCGCCTGGGGCCCCAGTTTTGATATGGGGTCCCGATTTTCTTACAATTTAGAATCTTCACTATAAATACTTGCTTTTGTGTAAATATTGGCAATTCTGGTACAGTGGTTCTTGAGAAGAAGATTTTTAAACATTTTTCCAACGTATTTCTATGTTAAACTTTGAACCTCGCCTGGGGCTCCACTTTTGATCCGGGTTCACAACTTTTAAAATTTAGAATCTTCACTATATATACTTGCTTTTGTATAAATATTAGCATTTCTGGTACAGTGGTTCTGGAGAAGAAGTTTTTTTAAACATTTATCCTACGTATTTCTATGTTAAACTTTGAACCCCGCCTGGGGCCCCAGTTTTGAATCGGGGATCATGATTTTTACAATTTAAAATCTTCACTATATATACTTGCTTTTGTGTAAATATTGGCATTTCTGGTGCAGTGGTTCTTGAGAAGAAGATTTTTAAAGACACACACCATATACTCACTGTTTTGCAATTATCTCCCATTTAAAAAAGGTTTAGTCCTTTATTTTAACAATTTAATATATCCTTCCCATCAGGATGATATTTATCAAGTTTGGTTAAATTCGGCCCAGTGGTTTTAGAGAAGAAGTCAAAAATGTGAAAAGTTTACAGACGGACAGACAGACAGACGGACAGACGGACGGACAGACGACGGACAACGGGTGATCAGAAAAGCTCACTTGAACCTTCGGTTCAGGTGAGCTAAAAACCTGGAGGAAACATTTGGAATTTATTTTTTTTTTGAGAATTTCATCACGACATGTGGGGTTTAAAATCATATAATTCATAATATACAGAATACAGTTATAAAAAGTGCATGATTTTTTTTTATGAAAATGAGGCACAAATCTTTTTCAATTGATTCTGTCCGAAACATTTAAAACATTGTAGTTGAAAAAGCAAGAACCAAAAATATCATTTTATAATACTTTATACATATAATACTTTAAGACAATTTTCAAGAAATAAATGTCAATTAATAGACTTACGTAGAGCTTTTTGCTTGCTTACCATTTCTGTTTCTATGTAAAAATTTTCCATAATTTGCCTGCATTTTGCATGACACCTGACTTTATGAAAAAGGGACAATATTGATAAAAACAACTGTTCTTGCACATTAGTTTTTGACTCGGTGTGATATGTACAATTATAAAATATTGAAACAGCATCATTTTCCAGACAAATGAAATTAGTAAATTGATGACGTGTAGGAATAGACACTGAAGTACACAAATTTCCAAGATCACAAAACAATCTACAATATCTGATGATGGCTGCGTCAGAGCACCTCTAGATTTAACAGATATCAATTTAGTTGAACCATCTTTGTCGGTTAATTTATCTATGCATTGTTCAATGTCAGGTTTTGAACAATTTTTATTTTGCAACGAAATAGCACAAAGCCTGCAATGTAAGCAATTGTATCTCTCTCATCAGATTTCAAAACCTTGCAACCTGCAGTATTACATTTTGCTGATAATTGACAATGAGGTTTGCTTATGATTTTCTCAGCTGTTTTAAGTGAAATAAAAGCAGAAAGCTGGCGGTTTTTTGATAATTTCAGATATTTCATCAATAAGTAAAGGCTGCAGAATCTGGTGGTTATGCCATGTCTTTTCTTCGGCTGAAGAGGAGAAGAGTTCTGTCTTAATAATGTGGTTTAGGGACTTTAGAGCTGGAATCAATTTGACAGCTGTAATCATTGTATAAATCTTATTTTTAAAAGAATAAATGGTTAACCGTAATTCATATGAAATTGTTTCACCTCATCCTTTAATTAACAATTATTGAATTCATGCATAGTTTTCATATAGTTCATAGCTTTTATTATATAAATTTTATCAGTTCAATTGACAGCATCTTTGTTAAAAATAATTGACAGCATCTTAGTTTTAAATACCGTGACACTCGTTGAGTTTCTCAATGTTTATATTCATTTTATTTTATATTTACAATGAAAATGAAGATGCAAAGTGCAACATGTATGAACTTTTTTGTAACTTCAATGAATTAACAAACAATATGCAACTTTTAAAAGGATAAAGATTTTCGATTACTGTCTTAAAACAAACTTGGAAGATTGTTTGGAAATTTTTACCTTCACTTCTTGATTAAATAGAATTTAGACAGTGATTTAAGTACAAAACTGACAATTAAATTAAAACCAAGCTTTGTACTTTTATCAGCTGCCACAGAAAAATAATTATAAAATGCATAAAGGCACGCCATCAAAGAAAACAAAACAAACAGCATAATGTAATAAATCAATGACACTGTTTCAACTGTCTCTTCAGAAAATATATTACCATGCACGAACACAAGCACTTTTTTAATGTGCTCTGACAAAATCTCGTCACATTTTAGGTCATTAATGTCACCCTCAACCGAAACCTCAGTAACACTCTCCTTTGATTGTTTTATGTTAACAACAGATAGCTGATCGTGCAGACTGTCGGCATCAAAATCCTTATCGACAATTAAAAAACTTGGTTTTCAAAATACAAACTTGACACAAGTAAAATAACTGTGTTTTCGATTGAAATAATCAATTAAAAAGGGTAATGATAAAATTATCGTGGCTAAATAAGGAACAGTTATAATCGATATAGCAAATTGATATGAAGTACTTACCTCAGCCTCGAACAGCGCGCTCAAATCATGTAAATCAAAGTCCATTTCTTCACTCGCCATGCTCTTTCCGATAACAGGAAGTTCAATGTATGCCTCCCGGTGAGGGTGCTGCGAAAACGAGAAGATAATTTGGCGCGAACGTGAGTCAGCGGTCCCTCCGTTATATGTATATATTTACATTCCAAACATTTTTTGCATGCAAAGTGTGTAAGAAGATACTGCAGTTATAAGACCGTAACACACACAGGGTACACAAAGGTTAAAATGACGAGTTTTATTATGACGTCACAAACGTTGAACGCTGTAAAATGCAACGTCACAAGTGAGAATCAAAGTTCACGCTTGTGGCTGTTACAGTGGCTCTTCCATTAATTTGAACTTACCCTTAGGATAAAACAGAAATTTTGACGTATAAATCACATTTGCAGAAAAGGCAAGAAGTTTTAAAAAATGTAAATATAAGCATTAAATCATTATTTTTTGAAAGATATAGTCTCATAACTGCAGCGGAGTGTGCATACAAATTTTCATAACGCGCTAACGCGCGTTACTCAATTTGTATGCACACGCCGCTGCAGTTATGAGACTATATCTTTCAAAAAATAATGATTCAATGCTTAAATGTACCCGCGAAGTACTGACAAGCAGAGGGCGAGCCAAATTACTTTTAGTCGCGACGCACACGGTAATCTCAGTAAATTAATTTTTATCGTGTATAAAACAAGTTTATTTAATCATTAAATTAGAGATAATATTACTGAGCATTATGGGCTTTTAATACATTCAAGATTCGATATACAAAATTTGAAATACGAGATTCAAGATTCGAAATTTAAAATTCAATATCAAAATTTACCAATCAAATCATGAATATGAAAATCCTTATGCTAGCGACATCAAACTGTTCTAAATAATGATCATCCTTTATCATATACCAAGTAGTGTACCAGCCCTGATACAGGTGTTTTGGACTTGTAGAGACAGCAACCGACAGCTAAGGCTGTATCACCCTCAGGACGATATTTTTCTGTCTCAGCCCATCGTCATGGGGCTATATTGCCCTCAAATTTAAAACGTAAATTCCCCATTACCTGTGTTTTTATTAAGAACAAATTTGTAAAATAATTATAGAATGATAACTAAAGAACATAAAGCATCACACTGCACGTCGGAATATCTTTATTTAATGCTGAAATTTAAAAATATAATATTTAAAACTAGCGCCAAACAGTGGTATGTAAGTCAGAAACATGGCGATTTCAAGATATTGTTTGGGTGTTTATCATTTTTCACAATGGGTATAGCTTTGGTCTACTTACCCACAGGTTCAAAGTTCAAATACATAAGATCATTTTGTTTTTATGAAAAGCAATAAATTTTTTTTTAAATTAACTTTTATATTTTTTCTCCCTAAATCAAATCTTTGTTTGCTATTTTTGAGCGAACACATGCTAGAATCCAATATCTTTATGAAATAGGACCCATAATTAAAATAAAGAAAAGCAACCTGAAATCAACTTAGATATAAATTGTGTATGACTGATATAATACTTCGTATACTTATACAAAATATACCCTTTTCCGCCCTGCGCGATATAAACAGAAAATTCGCCTACCCGTGTGATATAAATCCTAGGGGTGTGATATAAGATTTATATCACACCCCTCTCCGGCAATCTTCGGATGTTATATCACACCCCTTTCCGTTAATCATCGGCTATCATGACGTAGAGTTCGGTATGCGCCGTTCAACTCCGATCTCCGAGTATGACGTCAAATAGTTACGTCGACGTCAACTTGGTATACAAACAGCTGGCGCAAAAATTTCAGGGAAGTTTATAAGAGATGGAATATATAGACACGAAGCGATTTGTTAACAATAATCATACATCACATGATTTTTTTTTTATTGTTTCTTTAATATTTTCTATAAGTATATTATATAAAAATCATAACATGACAATTTTTATATCGCATCAAATTATCAATATTTTATAAATAGTGACTATTGTCATAGTTAAGCCATATTGTTTTGTTTTATAAATAGTGACTTTTGTCATAGTTAAGCAATATTGTTTTGTTTAACCATACAAAATAATCAAATAGTTTTAAAGTCAATATGCAAACGAGTAACAAAGGAGAAAAAACCGAAGAATAAAATCCAAATCTCTTGTAAAATGTATGCGTTTAACAAAAAAATTTCCCAGTTGCACTAGCAGCTCTGTTATCTTTATTCTTAAATTTGTAATTATCAGAACTCTCATAACTTCGATCACTTATGAAAAAAAAAATTCAAAAACAAACACAGCGGTTTTTGTTGTCAACACAATGAAAGACCACTCTAAATTATGCATTTACCGATAAATACATGTATAGAAGTATATCATTTTTACATTATAGTGTACTAAACTAAATTTCAATTGTTCATTAATTAGCTTTTTTTTTAACTTCTTCAAATCATATGATTCATTAAATCATTATTAAGGAGGCTGGATGGTCAACAATTTAACCATGAGATCTACCTAGTGGATCTAGTGGGGGTTGGATGCCACATATTTGTAGGGCAATCCATGTGGAGGGCCTTGCGATTGTCGGAGTAACAGGCACTGGGGGACGGCAACTCATTGGAAGTCTGGACAGTGAGGCGGAAATAGCATACATGTGGGTATGGGGGAAACGTTAAAAGAAATGGAAAGTGCAACACTAAGACTTGGTGTTAGTGAATGAATCAGTGTGTTTGCAGTACAGACATAAGGCGGATAGCTGAGTGGTTCCGGGTTCCGGACTTGATCACCCCAGCCGGAGCACATCTGGAGGTTGTACTGATGACGGGACCTTGAAGCATCACATATCATCAAGATGTATACATGTATATTTGTGTTCTAATCTATTTAAAAAAAAAGAATCAACATATACTTGTGATCGATTTTGCATAAAATAAAATTATTTTGCATTGGAGAAGCCTTAACAATGTTGAATTCAGTTTATTATTTTTATTCCTTATAAGAATAAATTGATTTGAAATAAGACAAGGAAAAAAAAACCCCAACCCACGAAACATAAATTAAACACACTAATGAAAATACTTTCCTTTTATGTCCGTAAATGTTTTTTTTATTTAAGGAATCACAACTCTTTTCAGCTTTTAGCGCATTTACTTTGGAATCTCTGAACATTTCTTGGTACTTCATGGAAGAAAAAAAAATCCAACTGATTTTTAGAATTGAAAAGGTGCAAAGGTGCTTGAATTATTACGCTCTATTTGAATTTTTGTTTTGCAAAGTACTTTATTTTTGGAACCAGGTCAAAGCATAATGGAAAAAACCCTTCAAGGTGCATTTATATGGTTAATATATATACGTAGTTCAACAATTTACACACTAAGGGCAACTTGTGAAATTCATTTGATCAACATAGGATATGCTTAGCCGTCCAATGTTGTTCCAATTTTAATCTGCGTTTCTTTGTGAATATGTATTCAGCAAATTAACTACTTTGAAAAGGATATCTTATTTGTTTCAAAACACTGGACTATATATGCCAGAAACAAAAATCATTCATTAAATGGGAAAAAAACCCATTTACATGTACCTCCTTTTATCTGTTTAGCCGCTATCGTTTTTAACCCTACTGTACATGAATCAATTTCATCAACTTTACATTTTAAATCCCTTTTTTCACAGCTACAAGAATAGGAAATCTTAAACCTTTAATTTTCGACAATAATAAACAAGAGGCCCATGGGGCCACATCGCTCACCTGAGCAACTAGGCGTTCAAAGAATATTGTGCCATATAGCCCCTCGGTAGAATAACAACAATAAAAATACCGTAAGGTATCCCAATTTTACACTTATCTTTGCATACACTTAATCTTTGACATTGTACCTTTATGAAATACCATTTTTAGCAAAAATAAGATCCTATGGAAGATATTTAACTAAATTGTTGGTAGGAGTTCACGGTTAACTTCCAGTTCCCTTTATTTTAGCCCCACCCCACCACTTTATAAAGCAATCAAAATACATGAGAGCATAAAGGTACATTTTCCCTCCTCAACTACTGACTAGTTATTGTATTTTATTTTCAAAAAATTCCTCTATGTGAAAGAAAAAAAATTGTACATCAATGCATTCAATTTCTCAAATTAAAAACATTCAAAAATTTAATTGGTCTTCTCCATTATAAACGATTTTCGTTTACCTGGCGTGAATTTGTATGACGTTTCATAAACTTACTCACTTGACTGATGACTAAACTTAACTGAAAAATGTTGTCACATGATATATCAAAGAGCTCTAATTCTAATCAATGTATTGACAGACATATCGCTCTATTGTGCTAAGGCCCATCCATTATTTTCAACTTTATTCAAAAACAACAAATGGTTACAAAGATTATTTTCCGCTGCAATAATTTAAAAAAACGATAATGCTTTCATCCTCATAATCATTATGTGTCAGAACTATGGAAAGTGTTTAAAAGACGTTTTTGTTTTTTATTTACTTGTGTTTGAAAAACTATCAAAATTGGTGTAGATTTTATATAATTCATCGTGTAAGAAAGGGCACCAAAAAGTAGTTACAACATATCATCTTATTTTTCTGTACAAGTATTTAATGTTTAAAGCAAGACATTTCTAATGATTAACCAACATTTAAGCGTCTGACAATCGTAGAATTATAAACAAGATACAGAGCTTCGCCTGAACATTCAACTTAGATTTTTAAACTTGGTATTTCCTATTCTGCATTTGAAATATAAACAAACTGAAGCATGACCTCAGCTCTGTGTAAAAACATAGCATTTCGAGCAAAGCTCTGTATCTTGCTTATAACTCGAAGCTTGACTCTCAGATACGGTTAGTAAATAGAAAATTTTAAACAATTAAAACAAAAAAAATGCACTAAAACAAAGAAAGAGCACAATTTATTTTTCATCATATATATATACCTATATATTTCTAGCAGCGAAAATAATCTCCGTTTAGACTGAAAATGCTGAGCATCTTCACAAAACACGTTGCATTAATCAAACATTACGTAGAGATCGACCCGAATTACATTGTACCAATAGAATGTATTGTATTTTATTATATGTTGCAAGTGCATCAGATTTTGCTCATTTTGCGCAGGTAAACAATCAGCTGTCTGATTTACCGAAGTCTATGTTTGATTTGATACGTAAAAATTCCAAAATAAAGGCGATAGTTCCTCTCAAGTTAAAAAGCATAATGAAAATGAAACGAAATTCAAAACATGCTAAAACCACCGTCACAAGTGAAAATTTCAACGCATTGAAATATTTAACCTCAAATTACTTCACAACATCGGCACAAATATATTTTGCATGTTTCAAATATTCCCTTCGCACGTAAACTGTTGCACAAGAAGGAATTTCATCTTTGTAACATTGACCCACTTATCATGCGTTCTACATGGCTGCTTTTAACAAATAACTAAACTGGTTCTCTGTCTTTAACCTGGTTTTCGATATATGAAATATCGAACCCGAAGTTATAAACTTATTGACTTCCCTTTTTAATATTTTCGTGAATTACTCAAATTTGAAACAGAATTAGCCCATATTTTTTTCAATTTATATTTTCCTCTCCATAAGGAATATTTATACTAAATTACGTTGAATTTGACTCAGTAGTTCTTGAGAAGAAGATTTTTTAAAATGCATCCCCTTTTCTTACATTTTCGAGGTTTTCTGCGCTATGAATGAAGATCGATCTTTCATTTCTGCAATTTATATTCACCATATCATAAGGATGCTTTGTGCCAAATTTGGTTGAAATTGGCCAAGTGGTTTTAGTTTAGAGAAGAAGTTCAAAATGTGAAAAGTTTACAGACAGACAGAGATAGAGACGGACGGATGGACAGACGGACGACGGACAAACTGTGATCAGAAAAGCTCACTTGAGCTTTCAGCTCAGTTGAGCTAAACACTGTTTGACGAGCGGACAAGAAATTTTTATCGAAACCGTAGATTTGTGTTTATTTTTTGCTTATTTATTCTGGCAGGGCTTCAACTTGATCTAGTTTATTTTTGTGTAGAGACTATTTATAGCAGAGTGTCAGCGACTACACACCTCACAGCCTACTCAATATTCAGGGTTATGAACCCTGGGGAGCATTCGTTGTTGTCCGCAAGAGAGACAACTCTTGAAATAGTCCATTTCTTTATCTTATTAAAATAAATAAATAAAAAGAGAAAAGTTTTGCAAGCATTCTAATTATACGTAATACATATAACAATGAGTATAAGGCATTAAAAATACATATTAAATTTAATTGCAAAATTATATCAAAATAAAACACAATAAAATGTATATGGCATTGTTGTCAACATAGCATTTTTATAATCATTTAGAGAAAACGTTTAAAAAATAATAACAAAAAAGTACATAATCAATAGTAAGCTGGTACATGTACCTGGTGACACAGGCACCTGACGTTATATATCTTTCTCATAATAAAAATAAATACCCTATATCTAATAATACACAAGGTATCCATCGCTGCCATTTTGGATTTATTTCAAACTGCCACATCAGGTGGAATTTTTGCTCAAAACTCATCGGTAAAATTATTTTGCGATCCTCTCCGTCTCCCGATCGGTCATTCAACATCTAAGCTTACAACCAATTCAACCAAAACGGTGCATTACACCTGTCATTAATAAAAATCACGCCTCAATCTGGATATACTGCCTCAGATAAGTGTACCTGGGTTTCATTTGCGGTTGAACTTAAGCTACTCTCCCTTCCACCTCTTGGTTGGGGTAGCACCACAGGTGCAGGGTAACCAAAGTTACTGGCTTGAGGTACGAACAGACCTAGCGAGGTTCTATCCGGACTAACCACAGGTTGACAGCCCGGGGGGCAGGGATAGTATGTGGTCCGGGCATAGCCCAGGTTTACATGTGGCTGGTACATGTGCGCTGCAGAGGGGGTCCCCCTTCTTGATGCTGCAACATCATGTCCCTGGGTGGTGGGAGTCTGGGTTGCATAGCCCTTAGACTGCAAATCAGACGCATGGGCAGAGCCGGGGGCAACATGATCATCCCCCCGGTTTAGGTGCATAGTCCCTAAAGAGACCCCCCTTGAACTGGCATGTTGACTTCCAGTGGGCTGGGGTGCGGGCCCTGCAGGTGTAAAGGGATGGGGCGGCTGACCTTGGGTGGGTGGGGAATTGAAGACAAGGATCTGGGGTGCCAGTACACCACTCGCCGTGGGTAGGGGCTGTGGGTATCAACAACGTGACCCTTGGACTTAGATGGAGTACTAGCACTCTTGACTGTTAGAAGGGGCCACATAAGAACCATGTGCTATGGGGTCCCCAAAATTCTCACTTGGTTGAACAAAGTCATGATCCTCAACTGGCGAGCTACATCTTACTACCGATACCTGACAAACACCCGAGTATAATGATTGACTGCCCTGCACCCATGCTGGTCTAATACAATGGCTACCATGAGCACTGCTTACCCCCCTCTTTTGACTGCTGGGGAACTCGGTCCCACCATGACGGTACCCCTTACTACCAACATGGAGATAACCTTCTTCATCACTGTCAGGGTCTTCGTACATAAGGGCCTTCCCAGAGGGGTTAGGAGTGTCAAAGTGCACTGCCTCCTCGTCCCCAAGCCTACTAGTAGGACCGAGGTACTCTTACTATGCCTGCGAGACGCGCGCCCGATTGGAGCAAAAGGCTACCCTACGGACGTAAGCATGTCATCGCTATCACTATCACTTAACCCTAAGGCCGCAAATACGTTTCTAACGAAGCGTTCATTTCAAAATGGCGCACTTGATAGCACGTGGACAATACACAAAAACAGTGGAAATACAAATGCAACTATATCCGACGAAATCTAACACAAATCAACACTGGAATATCAGTCTAGTCGCGAATCAACTATGCAGAAAAGGAAAAATTCAGATATTGGCACGTTATTCAACCACGCGGTGGCCTTCAAAATGGCGGCCTCAACGTGAGTTTTTCAAAATCCCTTAACAAAAGTCTACAGCTTACTGTACGTAAAAAAAAAATTTCCTCGGAATATCCGACACGTCCAGGGCCTCGACTTGGGTGCCAATGTAGCTTTTATTGTCTACTATTACAATAACACAATAGTCCGTGGGTACGGTACCGCTAGACTCGCCGGTCGCCTCTTCCTACACACGTCCTGCGTCTCGACTCGCTGGCTGCAGACTTCTAACTGGCTGTAAAAGCATATCGTGCTGGAATTCCCGCATGGTGACGTCACGGGCTATAAACAACTCGTACATGGAATAAGTCCACAATCATTACACTATTTACGTATGCAGTCACCAAATTAATAAATATGTCATTATGTGTAAGTTTTATTATTCAGTGTTTTGTATCGCTTACAGACAGGACATTCACTTGAAGAATTTAGTCTTCGCTTTAGTGTGAGCTCAAGTCAGTTCTCCAGAAATTTTACAACCTTGATCAATCTCTTATCTATGGAACTGGAACTTTTATGTAAAAATGCAGAGCCATATGAAGATGTCAGACTTGCAAGTTGCTTCAAATATTTCCAAACTTGAGAGTTATTTTGTACTGTACAAGAACTGTTCAGTGAAACACCTTCCAGTGTGGAGTACCATAAACAGACTCGCAGCAATAATAAACACAACTCCACAATAAAAATACTAGTCGGGATCCATCCTTCAGGGGCTGTGACATACATCTCTAAAGCTTATCCTGGAAAGTCGTCAGACAAACAGATCACACAAGAAAGCCTGGACATTCTTTACTCTTTTAATATACCAGGACAAAAAGTTATGGTGGACAGGGGCTTTACGATTGAAGGGGATCTCCCTTGTGGTGTCAAATTAGTTATTCCTTCTTTTAAGGGTGCAAGCAGACAACAACTTACCGCAAATGAGCTATCAAAGTCAAAGGTTATCTCCAGGGCACGAGTTATGTGGAACGATGTATGCGGATGATTAAGTATTTCAACATCCTAAGACAAGAACTTAAGGGGGAACAGGACACATATCACGTGACTATCATTCCAATGATGCTTTGATGTGCTAACTCTATTATGACGTCATAATTAATTTGATTGTATATTACTATGATGTCATTTATTCATTATGACGTCATACAGGATTTCATAGATCTTTTTCCCGTACTGAACGGCTCAAAAGTAGTCATTGTCACAACATGAGCTGGTGAAAATTAAACATTTTTAATTTAAGAAATGTAAATGTACAAAATCATAAGCGGTTAATATAATCAGATATTATATTCTGATAATGATCTGTTCGTGTTAATTGATAAATCTTAATAATGCATTACTTTTTTGATGGTTCCAAACAGAATTTGTCACAAAAGGTCATAATTCCAGGATAAGGGATAGGGTTGATTCCTATTGTAGTATCTCTCTTAAATGCCAAGAAAGTGGCCATGAAAATTTTATAAAATATAAAGCAAATGCTATGGTTGATATCTGAAATTTTTTTTTAAAAATTCATTGACAATTTTTTATATGCCATCACATTTTGTTCAAATTTAGAATCAAAAATTTCAAAATTTGAAGTGCTGATTTCAGCTAGCAATATATTGATAAAATTATGATAATGCTATGTAAAAAAGTCAATGTTGGAAACAATTTCTAAATTTGTTTTCGTTCTCAAAATTAATGAATATGATTTGCAAATAAATTTCATGAAATAAAATAATTATTGCAGAAAATTGAAATTGTTAAAAAAATCCATAATGCCAGAAAAGGGGGATAATTCCTATCAAAATATCTCCCTTGTAATATAAGAAAGTAGTCATGAAAATGATATATGTTGTAGTGGACATCTTAATTAATTTAACAAGAGGCCCATGGGGCCACATCGCTCACCTGAGCAAAAATGACTTTATATGGGCATTCAAAGAATATTGTGCCGTATGGCCCTTCGGTAGAATAACCAAAAAAACCTCATAAAGTATCCAAATTTTACCGAAAATAAGATCCTATGCAAGATATTTAACTAAATTTTTGGTAGGGGTTCACGATTAACCTCCAGTTCCCTTTATTTTAGCCCCCACTCCCACTTTCCTATACGTGAAAGAAGAAAATTGTACCTCAATGCGCTCATTCTCGAATCAAAAACATTAAAAAATTGAATTGGTCTTCTCCATTATAAATGATTGTCATTAACCTAGCGTGAATTCATCTCGTATGACGTTTCATAACCTTACTTGACTGATGAATAAACTATAAAACTGAATTATTTTGTAACATGACAATTGTATTGACAGGCATATCGCTCTATTGTACTAAGGCCCATCCATTATTTTCATCTTCATTAAAAAAGAACAAATGGCAACAAACAAAGATGCTTTTCCACTGCAATATTTTTTTTTAAGAACAACGATGCTTTTATCCACATAATTATGTGTCAGAACTATGGCAACTGTTTAAAGGACATCGTTTTTATTTACTTGTGTTTAAAAAACTATCAAAATTAGTGAAGATTATATATATATATATATATATATATATATATATATATAT
>WFKH01010211.1:58379772-58392286 GCA_016163765.1 Magallana hongkongensis | reverse complement strand
ATTGTTGGTGAAGGTGGAGCCGGGAAGTCATGATAAAAGTAGTTCCGGCTCATTGTTGTCAAGAGGGAGTGGCCCCATAGGCAACTTTCTTTATACATTATAAAACACTGTCATGTGACTGGCTAGTCCAATCAAAAGCTTCAATTTGTATGAAATTAAATTATTATATAAAAGTATTAAGCCAAACGTACTAAAGCACCTTTATCATTAGTCTTTGTTGAGTTTTCTGAACACTTTAACTTAAGAAAGTCTTATACTTACACACTCATATAGAAGGGGACAAAAGGTCAGGAATGTTCCTAGTAAAATAGAAAACAGTTGTATGGGTCCATATAGTGCCATGGTGTGCATTTTACCACATACGCAATTACTCCAGTAACGCAACTTTAGAGTGTTTTCTCAACTGAAACGAGTAAGGCCATCTGAATCAGCAAACAGCACTGAATTACTGAATTATTATTTCTCCGTACTGTTTAGTCTTAACTGTTTTTAATTGTCCACGAATCACCTAAAATACGAACATTCAGTTCTATCCAGAAAAACCACTTTCGGTTTCGAACCTCTTTACACCGGCCCTTGAATTGCGCATTTAACATGTTTAAAGCAAAAAAAGTAACTTTGCTATATATATATATATGATATATTTCAAACTTTTATTCAATCTATGCATTAGCATAAATCAATTTTTTTCTTCTTGATGCAACAACGAAACTGTAGTTAGAAAAGAGTTAGAAAGGAACTACTTTTGTTCTTAAAATTTGCGGAATAGAATAGGATATGTGACTCAATGCGGTGTGATGTCATTAAGTATGAGCATGTTAACGATTCAGCTTAAGCACATTCAAATTTTCTTCTTTAAATATTTTTTTATATTAACAATGTCTTATCTTTTTACTTGTTGCTTAAAGGACAGGTGACACAAAATCATTTTCTACTAAAACATTTTCTTTGATAAATATAAATCAGTTTATAACAATTTTCCCACTTGACGAGCATCAGATAAGAACACACAGCTCAATTAAGTGTGCTGAAAATCCCTCCGAGTTTTGCCGATCTTTAATGAGATAAGAAACCTCTGTGTGTTACTCGTCAAAAATGACATAGTCAGCTATCGGCTACATAGTAAACAGAGCAATGGACGAGGATTTATTTACACAGGATAGTGTATTTGTGTTGCAAATGATGATTTTGAAAGAAAGCAATATCAGATTTAAGTGAATTTATTAATAAAGGCATATTTATTGAGTAGCTTAGTGTATGAACCCTCTCCTGAAAACAAATAAAGAAGTGCACGTGAGATTATAGAATGTACAAGATTACATATGTAGTATCATTGGTTAATAGAGTTTTTGAGAAATTTTGTGAACATAAGATACCAGTAATAGAAAATAATAAAAAAAAAAGTAATTAAATTAAAATAAATCTGAAAATTCTGTGATTGATAATAGCAGATTAATTATCACCCTGCCAGCCAGACGGGCAACAACTTGTTTAGATTCTCAATATTCAGTAAAGTTGTAAATATGTTTGAAAATGCATGTTGATCCAAATTTGCAGATCCAAAACATTGATTTTAATAAGTTTGGTGTTCAAAATATTTTTTCTTTAAAAAATTCAACTTTTGGCATGATGAGTTAGATTTTTAATATATCACATATATAAATAATTTTTTGTGTACTATTTGTAACAATATGTGTTGCTGTAAAAATTCATCTGAATCTAATGTCAGTATATAAGAAATCATCAGTGTAAATAACAGCTCGTTTTTTTGTGTTTTTTTAAGGTTTGAACAATAGAGAATAAATTCCATGCAACTCAAAAGTACACCCCCCCCCCCAAAAAAAAAAAGATCTTCATAAATTATTAAAAAAAAGATCAAATTCCATTTGGATAAAATTCAAGAAGTTTGAGATTAATACATTTTTAAAATCTGAATACTATAATGTTAAAAACTACTGTTTCAGTCTTAACTGATTATGAAAATTAGTAGTTCTATTAATTTTCAGTCACAAATTATAATCTTTGTATAAATTAAAATGGCGAGGTATTATATTCAGACAGATGATGAATGCAAAGAATGTTTCACAGCAACTCATATTGTTGCATAAATTAATCTCAAAAACAAACATGATAAAAAAAACATACTCAACAATGATATCAAAAGAAGTTTGAGTTAATTTATTAGTACTAAGATTAAGGTAGACCCATGATTTTGTGGAACTCAAGAAATTCACAAACTGCATATTTGCACACATATACCAGGATTTCTGGTAATACTTCTTAAATCCGATCCTTTATTACATGTAAGTCCAATTAACTTAATTAGGGTTTATGATCCGGTGACATTCCTGGTTACGAAAAGTCTTTATACATTTTCACTAACTATGTGTTGACAAACCAAAATCCTTTCTTTAGCAACAATGATTCCATATTTTTGATGACGTATATCTTTTGCAAATCCAACATCTGACACATTGTTTTCCAGCATGAAGCACATAGGTCAATTAAAAGTTAATTTAACAACTCACAATTTATACTCCTATTCATAATTGCTGAGGATACGGAATGGGGTTTCTAAGCTTAGAATAATTCATGTTTATGTACAGGGTTTTCAAACTTTTAATAGCAATTGGCAAAATTTATTGACTTCAGATTTTAGATAAGAGCAAGTTAGAAATCCCTATGGCTGAAAGATACAGCGAATGGGTAGTGTGTGTCGGCTATTACGTCGCATCGAAGGTTTCCGATCTCAGAGGCTTCAGATATGCATATTGAGGTCACGCGTCTCATCAGCTCTATAATTCAGCAATAGCTGTGATACAGATAGGAGTAGCAGGGGAAATTTTGCAGAATTTGTATCACATTCACAATCCAACTTGATGTTCAATGTTTTTATGATTGTGTCACCTGTCCTTTAATAAATTCAAATGTTGGGATACAAGTTAGATAAAGTTGGGATAGAAAACAGGTGCATAAAACTACCAGCTTATAAACTGTTCTGTGTAGTCACTCAAGTTAAATTGGTAAGGACCTAAACACTCCTACTGATTCATTCACCACTTGTACTATGCGCGCACGTCAATAGGTCATTCTGAGGTCAGGGTTAAAACAATCATGGCGCTGCAGTGTAAACAACGCAAGATGGAAGGTACTTGATCCCCGGTAGTAAGCCTTATGAGATATTAGACATGTTACCATATAATCTAGCTTGATTTTCACAGCATTAACTTAATTTAAGAAGAAGAGATTCTTTAATCAAAGTTTAAGGCAGGATATATAGATTATTGTCCCGTTTTGAATTTGCTCGGTTTTCTTAAATTTTTCTTTTAAACAGGGGGGGGGGGGGGGGAGCGACTTATAAGCTACTTATATATATGATAGGAGATTTCAATTCAGGTTGAATATTCTGCAATGAGGTAAATTTAAACAGGTCGAGACCACTAGATTTTGTGACGTCGGCATAAATTTGAATACTATAATGTTAAAAACTACTGTTTCAGTCTTAACTGATTATGAAAATTAGTAGTTCTTTTAATTTTCAGTCACAAATTATAATGTTAGTATAAATTAAAATGGCGAGGTATTATATTCAGACAGATGTTGAATGCAAAGAATGTTTCACAGCAACTCATATTGTTGCATTAATTAATCTCAAAAGCAAACATGATAAAAAAAACATACTCAACAATAATATCAAAAGAAGTTTGATTTAATTTATTAGTATTAAGATCAAGGTAAACCCATGATTTTGTGGAACTCAAGAAATTCACAAACTGCATATTTGCACACATATACCAGGATTTCTGGTAATACTTCTTAAATCCGATCCTTTATTACATGTAAGTCCAATTAACTTAATTAGGGTTTATGATCCGGTGACATTCCTGGTTACGAAAAGTCTTTATACATTTTCACTAACTATGTGTTGACAAACCAAAATCCTTTCTTTAGCAACAATGATTCCATATTTTTGATGACGTATATCTTTTGCAAATCCAACATCTGACACATTGTTTTCCAGCATGAAGCACATAGGTCAATTAAAAGTTAATTTAACAACTCACAATTTATACTCCTATTCATAATTGCTGAGGATACAGGAATGGGGTTTCTAAGCTTAGAACAATTCATGTTTATGTACAGGGTTTTCAAACTTTTAATAACAATTGGCAAAATTTATTGACTTCAGATTTTAGATAAGAGCAAGTTAGAAATCCCTATGGTTGAAAGATACAGCGAATGGGTAGTGTGTGTCGGCTATTACGTCGCATCGAAGGTTTCCGATCTCAGAGGCTTCATATATGCATATTGAGGTCACGAGTCTTATCAGCTAAGTAATTCAGCAATAGCTGTGATACAGATAGGAGTAGCAGGGGAAATTTTGCAGAAACTGTATCACACTCACAATCCAACTTGATGTTCAATGTTTTTATGATTGTGTCACCTGTCCTTTAATAAATTCAAATGTTGGGATACAAGTTAGATAAAGTTGGGATAGAAAACAGGTGCATAAAACTACCAGCTAATAAACTGTTCTGTGTAGTCACTCAAGTTAAATTGGTAAGGACCTAAACACTCCTACTGATTCATTCACCACTTGTACTATGCGCGCACGTCAATAGGTCATTCTGAGGTCAGGGGTAAAACAATCATGGCGCTGCAGTGTAAACAACGCAAGATGGAAGGTACTTGATCCCCGGTAGTAAGCCTTATGAGATATTAGACATGTTACCATATAATCTAGCTTGATTTTCACAGCATTAACTTAATTTAAGAAGAAGAGATTCTTTAATCAAAGTTTAAGGCAGGATATATAGATTATTGTCCCGTTTTGAATTTGCTCGGTTTTCTTAAATTTTTCTTTTAAGGGGGGGGGGGGGGGGGTAAAAGCTACTTATAAGCTACTTATATGATATGAGATTTCAATTCAGGTTGAATATTTTGCAATGAGGTAAATTTAAAGTTATTTACACGGTTTTTTTTTTGGCTTTCTTTACTGGGGCATGTAAGTTTTACTGTGAAGTTTTATGATAATTTACCATGTTTTCTGATACTGTATGTATAATAAATCGAAACACATTGTTACGAAACACCTCCACCTCCACCCCTCACACAAATTTAGAAATACACATTGTTTAAAGTCTGGTGATTACTTCATTTAAATATAGTTGACTCATCAGACATCAATGTTATGTAAACATGCATGATGTTATAGTATATATATTTTTATACATTCTACATTTTTTTTTGCTTCTAAAGTACATGTCTTTTAAATTTGGAAAGCTTCAGCATTTAAAACACCATAGCATGGATTGTTATGCTTCTTATCAATGTATGTTGAACACCATGCAAGTGCAATGTTATAAACGAAAATCAAAATTCACGCTCACATTGAACAGTTCAACAGTAGTAGCTGTTGCACCGTGTCTCTTCTTAAAAGTTGTCATCCTGAAATTCAACCAAATTATAATTCAGTTTGTGAATACCAGTATTATAATTTTTTTCAGATTTCTGCAACCAACTTCAAATTGTTATGATAGACTTCATCCATGATGTCATCAGCAACTACATGTACAAGTCAGTACAATGATGTGAATGCACTAAAAATTAAAGATCTCAATAGAATTTTGAGGGAGAATAGTACATGTCAATGTTAAATCTCTCTCTGTTAAATCAAAAAGATTAAAACTATGTAGTATTTTAAAGATTCACATATAAGGAAATGATGCAAGTTCTAATATTGTTTGCAAAATAAATAATGCCAAGTCTATATGGACTAAAGATATGAGACAAATATCCTCGGTCACAATAGACAAAGTTAAAATTATAAAATACTGAGTGAACAGGGTTACATTGAACACACAGAGGATGCATGCCTTCATGGAAAGTTTACAGACACCTTAATGTTGAGATATAAAACGTGCAGAAGCTATGACTTGTAGGCTCTGGAAATATCCATTCTTTTGAATATAATTCTGTGAAAGAACAAGGCAGTATGCAAGTCTAATGCCTCATGGACAACTGGAAAGGTTTTTGAAACGAGTGTCGTGCTAGATAAAATAAGTGGAGATCAAGTCGGTGTATACTGTCTCTGTGTTTGAGGGTAAGTTGCATGGTCTTGAGAACTGAAATTTGTTATTTTTTATATAAACTTATTTGAAAAGATTTAAAACGTTGAAACACCTTGTAAACATTCTTGTTAAATAGTAAATAATCTATCGTTCCTGTTGCATAATTAAATGAATCCATTGTCAGTGCTGCTGCAGCATGCAGTCACACAGCCGGAATGCTGTTTGGAGTATCTGAGTTCATATCCCATGGGTTTCAAGAATTACCAGATGGTCCAGCAACAACAGAAAAATTGGCATACTGAATTAATCCAAGGGGTAAATAAATAATATGGGTAGCCTGGATCTTTATCGTTTATTTTTTGTTCCTACGTTTTGATTCATTTTTTTATTTTTCAATTTTTAGCTCACCTGAGCTGAAAGCTCAAGTGACTGCTTTTCTGATCACATTTTGTCTGTCGTCCGTCTGTCAGTCTGTCTGTCTGTCCGCCTGTCCGTAAACTTTTCACATTTTCAATATATTTTCGAGAACCCTTCAACCAAAATAGGCATAAAGCACCCTTAGGCAAAGGGGATTCAAAGTTGCAAAAATAAGGACCACGCCCTTTTTCAAGGAGAGAAAATTAGGAATTATTGAAAATTTTCAAAAATCTTCTCAAGAACCATTTGGCCAGGAAAGCTAAAACTTATATGGAAGCATCCTCATGTAGGGTAGATTCAAAGTTGTGAAAATCATGACCCCCGGGGCCACAATGGAGGGTCAAATTTTTACATAGGAATATATTGAGTAATTTTTTTAAAAAATCTTCTTCTCAGAAACCAATCAGCCACGAAAGCTGAAACTTGTGTGAAATCATCCTCATGTAGGGTAGATTCAAGTTTGTTCAAACCATGATCTCCGGGGGTAGGATGGGGTCACAATGGGGGGGGGGGGGTGGAATTTTTACATAGGAATATATAGAGTAAATCTTTAAAAATGTTCTTCGCAAAAACTGAGTGGCTGGAAAAGCTGTAACTTGTGTGGAAGCATCCCCAGGTAGTGTAGATTCAAGTTTCTGAAAATCATGATTACCGGGGGTAGGTTGGGGCCACCATGTGGGTCTAATTATTACATAGGAATATATAGAGATTAATCTTTAAAAATCTTCTTCTAAAAAAATGTTTGCCTAGAAAAGCTGTAATTTTAGTGAAAGCAACTTCAGATAGTGTAGATTCAAAATTCGTTAAAATCAAAATCTTGAAGAGTAGGGTGAGGCCACATTGGGGATCCAATTTTACAAAGGAATACATTTTAATTATAGGCAAAAGTTATTATACCTCTACTTATTTTTTTACTATATACGAGTAAATCCATATATTTAGCTGATTTCCTGAAAATCGCTGTAAACAGACTGATTTCCTGCAAAACAGACTGATTCCCTGCAAAAAGGTGCGTCAGTTTGATGAACTGATACACACCTATTCGGAACACCTAGTAATTTCAGTTAACCAAAGGGAAAAATCCAAGATATTCCGAACAAAATCATGAATATTCATAATCATATGATTTAATTCTAGTTCCAACGTCCTTTCTGATTTGCTATACTTATTCATCTTTATCGTATAACATAACTTGCCTACGTCACAATACGATGCACGTGCAATTTAATTTTATTTACTTTGACGTTATATTAATTATAACTTGTTGGATGCACGAAGAGTTATATTAACTTGAACTTTTTCTGATTGATTGTTTATATCTGTATAATAAAACAGTTAAAGTATACCATTGAGGGAGTCAGCAAGATTCCAGTTCCCCTTCGTCTCGGGAAATAGACTTGCTCTCGGGGAACTGGAATCTTGCTGACTCTCTCAATGGTATACTTTAATTGTATACTGAAATGTTATAATATATGGTTTTACTTATGTGCAAGCATTTTGACATATTGCTGATTCTTTAAAATTGTTTAGACTTTGGCCCCTGGAACATTCTTGGGCCTCACAAGGGGTTCAGAGTTTGATGTACTAGGTTTATATCCCATATATAAACAATTTTTAGGATCTTTTTGAGACCTACAATGCTCAACATGTGATATGACTATAAAATCAGCCTGTTAGAAAAGGGATTTGATTATAAACAAAAGAGTATCCAGGGGGGAAAATGAATTTTTATTTATACAGGATCTACATGTATTATACTAAATTGTCCAGATATTTTGTATTTTGACTCTATTAAGCTGATTTTATCATGCCTATTGTTGCTCAGGTGAGCGAATTAGCCCATGGGCCTCTTGTTAATGTTAACCAACAGTTAAGTTTTTTTCAGCTGTGCTGAAATAACCAGACAACTTGTATGAAAACATCATGGCTGTGCCATTTGAAGCAATCAGCTGGCCTGATAGCATGCAACATAATGGTATCAGTGTTATTTGTCAACTCTTTAATATATTTGTTTTGACATCATACTGCTGCTGTTAATTTGCTCAATTTCAATGTTGTGAAAAGTATCTAATGCACTGAAAAGAATTTAATCAATAATTTGAATCAAGTATGTGGAATAGCCAAGGTAAGTACACTTTTATACATGGGCTTGAATTTAAATATTTGTACTCAACCATGATTTTTTAGCATAATGCGAAAAGCGTGCTGGTTCCTTTTTTTCAACTATTTTATTATACACTTAAAGGTATATGTGGCATATTTTTAGTGAATAACAAGAATAAGATCTGATTATTTGCTTGATTTCTTTACTTAAAGATAGGACTTTCACACAAATTACGCTTTATAAGTCAATCGCATAACAAAGATACAAGAAATCAAAAAAATATTTTTTATTTTTTACAGGCACGGTAAAAAATACAAAAGATTTGAATAACCCCACCTTAAATGGGTCACGTGACATCCATCTTGGTCTATCGACAAGAATGGCGACGACGAGAATGATAGGTATACCGTTAAGTTTGACATATTTGGCAATGAAAGAAAAAAGAGACAGACTGACAAGGATAGGAACAAAGGGAAGATTGTCATCGGAGACCATGTAGATTTATGGAACAGGAATTAAAGCCGAATTAAACTTAAGTTTCCATGATGAAGTTGTAGGGGTTTTGCTAGTCAGGTTCGTGCTCTATGTGTCCCGTGTCTTTACTTTATAAGTTTTAAACCACAAGTGGATTTTCGTTTAGAGGAATTTTTGAATAAAGAATAAATAAACACTCTCAGTACATGTACATGCATCCCTCATGGAGAGGGGTATTTACTCCGTTTACCGTGTCGATGATGCTAAAATCGTAATTTATTACACTAATAAACAATTTATATCGTTCTACATTAATGAATATCGGAATAGTAATGCTTCGAGTATCATCTGATATAAGAATTATTTAATTTAAGACATGAAAAACGTGATTCTTATTTGTAAACAAACTCTTCTTCCATCGTGTTTTCAATGCTAGGTTTTCCCGCACTCATGCGCAGTGGCGTTATAAATGGCGAATAACATTAATATTCATCAGACGTGTAGCAAAGTTTAGAGACAAATAACTAAAGACAGAACATGTTTTATGGGCCTAGAGTTTGTGAAACGTCTAATTATAAGAAGTATGATGTATATTTTTACTCAAACTCATGTCAAAAATTTTACTCCAAATACGCCACATATACCTTTAAAATATATATAGTAAAAATACATGCATTTATAAGCAGTAATCATTTGTTTGAGAATTACAATACATGTATACATGTACTCCTGGATGAAATTTGCGAGTTTTTTAACTTGATTATTCTGACTTTTCAGGGCCATCATTCAAACCAAAACTATTTCATATATGACTTTGCAATTCAGAAGAAGAAATTCAACAAGGCACCGAGAAAGAAGAAAACAAGAGCATTTGAGCATGATCCTTGATATCCCAATGACCAGAAAGTACATTTTCAAGATTACCTAAAATTGTTTTCTTCTTTAAGAGAGTGTAAACCAAATGCCCCAATTAACAAGCTATACCAACCCTCTAAATTTAGACCCCCAAAAAACATTTTATTTTTACATTTTAAGAACACTCAGTTCAGTCTTTTCCAGATGTGTATGCTGTGACAGAATTCAGTGATCCCATGGTTCCATCAAGAGAGGAAATAGCCACTGAAATGGATAATTTACCAGAAGAACCATCTCTACCTGGTACAGCCATACAATTTAGTCAGAATACAGATAGCTTGACAACTTTAATTGAACTTGTAAAGCGAACACCAGAGAAAATCTGTGCCATTGAAGAAAGCATTAAAGGTCATGCAAAAAATGTTTTGTGGCATGACTACAGAAAAGGTATTATTACAGCATCAAATGCACACGTTGTTAAAACTACCATGGTAAGTCTAAAAGCTGGAAAAACCCCAAATGTCAGCAGCCTACTCAAAACTTTTTTGAAAAAATCATTAAAAGGAAACAAAGCTACTGAGTATGGCAAACACATTTTGACCAGTAGCACTGCAAAAACTTGAAAAAATGTCATGTAAACACAAAAGTGAGAGAATTATGATTATATCTTCATTTAGTTGGATATGTTGGAGCCTCGAGTCACCAGATGGTGTACTTTGTTGCGATTGTTGCGGAAAATCTCTTGTAGAAATTAAATGTCCCTTTACATTAGCAGCAAGCAATCCCAATCATGACTTTGAGAAAACTCTCTTTTTGAAAAAAATCGGGTGAAAAAATTTCACCCAACAGAAACCAGAAGTATTACACTCAAGTTCAGGAACAGATGGGTGTGACGAATATCGCCAAAACCAATTTTGTTGTATGGTCCCCTGCTGATTATGTTCATGGATTCATTGAATTCTAGGGCCACACCTAATCAAAACGAATGCTTGTCCTAATAAGTCGGAGGCAGCTGCTGTCTCAGACTTGGATATCAAATGTGGGCACTGTTTAATAGAGGAAGAAAAGGATACAAGCATTCTATGCGAGTGTAATTGTGGATGTAGAAAACGGTATCATTGGTCATGTGTGTACTATGATCAAACCGAATATTAAGATCTAGATTGTCAGTGGTATTGGTCGCTGTATAAGGAACAATATTTTAAAAGTCAGACATTCACAGTTTCCTTGAAAATCAATTCTGAAGTTTTCTTGATTCTTAAAGTTTTGAATTATGAAAATCTCCCCAAACCGTATTATACCCCCTCAAACAAAGTTTTTTTGATTTTTTTTTGGGGGGGGGGGGTATAGGAAACACCTCGTCCGTCCGTCCATCCGTCTGTCTGTGCAAAATTCTTGTCCGGTCAGTATCTTTTTTATGTAGAAACATTGGAAGTTGTTACTTCTTACTTACTTGGGTCATGATCTGGACCCAATGTCATTCGGACAAGGTCAAGGTCACTGGCAGGAAAAGTGCAAAATTTGTTTCCGGTCCATGTCTTTCTTATGGAGAAACATTGTAAGTTCTTTCTTCACACAAAGATTGCTTATGAACTATGGGTGTGGCATGACCTTGACCCAAGGTCATATAGGCAAGGTCAAGGTCATTGACAGTAAAAGTGCAAAATTTTGTCCGGTTTATATCTTTTTATGTACAAACATTAGAAGTTTTGTAATTCACCCAAAGATTGCATATGTCCTGAAGGTGTGTCATGACCTTGACCCAAGGTCATTTGGGCAGGTTCAAGGTCATTGTTTAAAAAATGCTTAATTCCTGTCTGCGTCATGTTTTGTATTAATGATTTGCTGATGGAAATGATTAGAAGGTAAAATTTGACCCAAAGCTTGCTTATTTCAGGCCACATAAAATTAATTGTTAGATTTTCATCCCAGCCAACCCCTCTGAAAATGACTCGGCCCAATATATTTAATCTTTTTTTTTTGAAGAAAAAAAATGTGTGGAAAATTTTTTTCGGAAAAAAACTCGGGCTCGGTATACCAAAAATTCAAAACATTTAATGGCTGTCTGACATGTGGATTATCGTTTGATTCCAGTCATGTTTGTTAATATGTTTTACGGTGTAACCGTTTGGAGGGCGAAGACAATATATATAAATGCGACTATATATATATTATTTATTGTTGACATAAACAGTTACAAACATATTGTACTATATGATAGAAGTTGCAATACTCAACACAAGGACCGTCGTCTTCAGTGTAGATAACAGGATAAGGTACTGTAAAATCTGGAAATTTTGAATCCTTGTCTGGAATTGGAGTAAATACGACATACTGTTCTTAGAGTACTGTAAGAGTAAAGTCCAAGAAATGGTTTTTTAAGTTGATATATTTGATTTATAATTGAAAATCTTACCTTGTTTCCTCAAGTTTTGTCCACTGCCCCATTTAATTATTCCGCCATATATTTACTTGATATTGATAAGACATTTACAAATGATAGGATACAAATGCAAATTTAACTTTGATGCTAGACTCTATTGTGATCAGAAATATTACATATTATTATCTTACTGGTTTCATTGGCATTGCA